>CAUYPK010062864.1:0-67571 GCA_963574355.1 Loris lydekkerianus
TAGACCCCAGCAGGATCACTCTATTGTTGCTGGATCTTTGTAGGGAGTGACCCTGTGTAGTTCCTCTGGGGATGCTCTAGCTAGGGAGTTCTGGTTGTTAAAGCAGCTCTGGTGTGACACACCTGGATCCAGCAACAGGGCTTGGGGTGGTGCGCACAGTTCTGGGAGTGCCTGGCGTCCAGTGACTTTGGCACAGAGATCCTAAGACTCCAGCAGTCTCTGGCCAGGAGAAGGACTCTTCACAAAAGCAGGGAGGGCTCTAGGGGGCACACAGCTACCAGAGTCCCTGGCCAGATGAACAGGCTAGTGTGGAGGCTGGGAGGACACAGGGTTGTGTGGCTCCCACAGTTCCTGGTCAGGGAATGCAGAGACCCAGTGGGTGCAGGTTACCAGTTGGGGGTCACAGCACAGCTCTTATGGAGGTCTGGGCGGCGCCAAGCCCAGGAATTTGAGGTTGCTATGAGCTGTGATGTCATGGCACTCTACCCAGGGCAACAGCCCAAGGCTCCAGTGTCTCACTCTGCCCCTAAGGATTAAGGCTGTCAGGCAGCTCAGCCCCCACCTTTAGGCTGCTCTGTCACTAGGTTAATTTGTCCCGCCCCATCCTTGCTCTGGGACCCTGAGGGTGTAGCTTGCCAGGGCAGTTCTTTCACAATGGCTTCCTGCACCCAGCTCAGTGGCTCAGTCTGGGGCACCAGACAATGCCCAAAGTTCTCCACACTCCTGCTCAAGCTCTCCCCAAAGCAGTTCAACTGAGTGCCAAGTCCAAGAACACCAAAACAGTTTACAGGTAAGGCCTTTCCAGTTTGCAGTCTCACTGCTGCTTGTACTTATGGTTGCTGGCATGCTTAGGTAGGTCAAACACAGACAACCACTTGCCAGTTTTCCACTGTTTTTGTCATCCTCTTGGAGTCTAAAACTCCCTTGCTGGCTCCCTGTATCCTCAAAGGGATGATTATAGGAAGATCCCATCAGCCAGAGATGCCTGGAGTCTTGTCTCCCCAGGCTCGCTGTGCCCAGTTGCAGGGAAGCTGTTACTTGGCCACCATCTTTCGAACCTGGAATATCTTATTGTTTGAGGAAGCAGAGATGCTCTCAGAAAATTTAAAGGATGTTTGCAAAAGATCAGTGGTCTTTTTATGGGACCAGGATCATAGCAAAGAAATGAGTTTTGGGCAGACATCAGCAGGTAAAAAAAAGCAGGGACCAATAGAATAGAAGTTAAAAACATAAGGAGAGTGGAAGTGAGGAGGGTTAGAAGGCAGACTTGGGTGGAATACTGAAGCAGGTGACTTCTCAGGGGAAATGTATTTGCAAATTATTTTGTTTATTGAGTCCCTATGGATTAGGGACTGAAATTCAAAGGAGGAAAAGACTTTGGAGTTAAGGAAGCTTAAGGTTAAGACAGTGGTTTTTACTGAGCCATCTACATGATTTTGAAATATCCAAGGATGAAAGCAGGAACTGAGGTAGCAAGGAAACCTACCACAGAATCTAAAGACTTTCTTAAATAAAGAAGAGTTCTTAAGATGCTGTATGTTGATAGTAAAGGAAGAGGTGAGGTGTCACGGGTTTAATGATTTTGACTGGAAGGAGGAAAAACAATGGCCTGGAAGTGGCAAAAACAGGGAACAGTTCAGGAGACTTCAGAAGAAAGTGTTCTTTCCCAGCTCATGTGTATTTGATGTAGTGATTTAATGGGTTTTTCTGAAGAAAACAGAGTTTACGTCCTCAGATAAGAGCTGCCCTTTAGTTATAAAGGTGAGCTAAGTACAGAGCTTATAGAAAAGGATGACCTCAGAGCATTTTTTTTAAACAGTGAAAACTGGTCCAATAAACGAGTGGAAGATGTGGAGAAAGAATCTGTCCATATAAGATGTGGACCAACAAGGAAGGTAGGAAAAAACTGAGTGAACTTCAAGATTGTGAGGCACATAGTATTTGCAATTGAACCTCCACCATGGATGCCTTTTTGTAGATAGTTTGGGGGCTGACAAAAGGTTGATTTTACTGGCCAAGATAAAAAGCTAATGTCTAATAAGTGGCTTCTGTCCCCTAAACCATGACTGTCCTCTGGCCCACTTTGGTGCTTGGGAGACCTAATTAGGTAAAGCCAGGAATAGACGTTAATGCAAGTACAAAATAGGAGCATGAGGTCACCTGACATAGCAGACCAGAGAACGCTCCCTGAGGCTCAGAAGGAATTTTGTTAGTCTAAATTTGGCAGAATTTGGCCACACCATGTTCCAATTCAGGTTTCTGCTCCTAAACATATAAAAAACACATGATAACTGTGCTATCTGAATTTAAAATCTGTGTCTCATTGACCTTGGCATAAAAATGCCTATTGTATAAAACTACAGTATAGAATAAAACTTACATACATTGCTCCCGAAAGAGGCACATTTTCAGCCCTCAGTAAATGGTGAATATTACACCACCACTCACCTACTTCCTATTCAGAAACTTTGTAGCATGACTGTACGGTTCCTCCAAATGTTTTCACCTAGGCCTAGCTTCTCATTTTTTTTTTTTTTGTTCCTTATAATGCAAAAGGTGGTGGTAAAATTAACTCAAAAACAGAGAACTTTGTATGCTTCCACAAGATATATTGAGACTTTTCTAAACTTTTCAATGCTAGTATAGAATATACATGCCTATGGAGGAGGTACATATCTACATATGGAGAAAATCAAAGGCGGTTCACGAGGATGGGGTTAAACACATCAGTCACCTAAGTAACTTCCATTAACACACTGAGTGAGAAAATATGTGATTCATTTTCAAGACTTGGCAAAACTAGAGATGGCAAGTGGATTATCATAGTTGTTTCAGTTTCTTCTTAAAATGCTAAGGTTAATTCTGAATTAGAGGGGCTTATGGTATTATTTTGTTCTATTCATAGCAATATATAAATCTTGTGCATACAAATGCAATAAACAGTAAGTGACCATAGATTTTTAAATTACCCAGAGTTCCAGAATAAATCTTGATTGGTTGGTTGGTTGGCTGACTTGAGAATCTTTTTTTTTTTTTTTAATTCTACTTTTTCCCAGAAAGTTATCAAAGCCTTTAAGTACCTGGTGATGTGACATTTTAAGATATTCAGAGACTAATAGTTTGAAAATGAACCTTTAAGGTTAAATAAACTTTTAATTTTTAAAAGCCCTGTGACCTTTTACCTCCTAGCAATTCTGTAATAAAAATAGCTCATCTGTATTGGAGACTTGCAATAGCACAGTAAAGTAAGCAGATTAATGGTTTGTTTTACATATGGGGAAACTGAAGGTCAAACAGGTTAAGTGATTTCCTAAGTTGGAGGCTGGAACTCAAAATCAGATCCTTATATTTAATCACTCCATGACACATTTTCCCTATTCAAAGTTTTCATGAATGGAAGAGAAAAATAATTTCTTGAGCAATATGTAGAACAGCTAGTGGGGTTAATTAGTTATAATCCTGACACTGTTTTAATATACAAACAGCCAGTGATGATGGGGTCTAAGTCCTAGATCAGCCTTTTGACTTTGAGAAAGGAAGGCATTACCTTCTCTATTTTTTAGATGCCTCCCTTGGTAAATCGGAATAATAATACTTGCTCTAAGAAACCATTATCATCGTGTGAATTTCTGTATGTGTGGGTGCTTGTGAATGATAATGAATAGTTGATGTTGTCATCTTTGTCGTTATATGAAAAAGCACATAGTTTGCAAATACTGATTCATTCTGTTCCCCAGGACTGTTTTCCTATGTGACTAAGGAATCAGAAGACACGTAGTTTAACTCTGGAAGAGCTGTCTGGAAGAAATACAAAACAAGTTGGAATTTAATAATGCATGAAAAATACATTAAGGGAAGGAAGAAACCAATTAGGAAGCAATTAAGTAGATTGTAATTACAATGCATCTTAATAAAGTCCCCAAAATATTAGACTACAAATAGAAGACAGAGTAGTTACCTATGGAAGAAAAGAGAAATGAAAATTAAAAGAGTTTCTGAGGAAGATACTATGAAAACAAGAAGCAAGAAAAGAAGACATAAATCTATATCCCACTATCATTTTTCTCATATGTCCCAAGCATCCTTCCAGAGCATATCCCTATGACATTCCTCTGAGCATTTCCATTCAATCTGCGATTAAATTCTTGGACTTATTTAATAATACTTAAAAAATTAACCTTCATAATTACCTAAATAAGAAGTAGAAACAATTAGTGAAGTCTTGAAAAATAACTACCTTAGAAATCAAATAAATGCAAATTAAAACAATTTAATATAATACTTTGCTTTGAAAATTAGAAACAATTTTTAAGCATTTTTTTAACCTGCTCTCTGTTCACATTTGCATTTGGAGATCCTGCTTCATATTGAGCAGATGCCTGAATATAGAGTTTTAGATAGAGGTCAGACAGGTGACTGTCAAACAAATGTGGTGCTAGAGAAAGGGGTTGTGCAAAAGAAATTAGAACCCATGAAGTTCTCCCATCCAATAAGGGGGTCAGGAGTATCAGATTTATTTGATAAATGCATTTATCAAATTTATTTGATCTATTATTTATTAATTACCTACTGTATGAGAGGTGAGATCTTGTACTTCAATTATGTAACTATTTTTCACAGTAATCTCTGTTTCCTGTCATACCCCTGTCATACCCCATAAGTAGAGGGAAGAAATAAGACTGAGGGGAGTTAGAAGCCTTTCTCAAGTTCAGGATTTTAGTGAAAATCATATAGGTTGTAAGTATGAAAGGGTCTTAAAAACTAATTAAATACTATTATTATTGTTGTAAAAAAGAGCAACCTATTGAGCATTATCATTAAATGGTAAAGGTGACAAAATAAGTGAATGGTGTGCCTACCCCAAATTTATCAATAGTGAAAAATGATGAGAAATTTTGAATTCTATTTTAAATGTTCACATTTCTTTTCTACTTCAAAATGAGGCAAAAGAAAGTAAAATAATAGATTTAAAATTTATAAGCTATCCATTTTAAGATATCATGCAGGTATTTGCCAAATTATGAGGCAAATATTCTATTTTATTGTTAAATATAATATAAATTTAATTATTTATAATATAGGTTAATTATCAAATACAAATAAGAAAAAAATTTTCTTGCATATTGTGCTCAGTTTATTTGGTAGAGACAAGGTCTTACTTTTGCTCAGGCTGGTTTGGAACTCCTGACCTCAAGTGATGCACTCTTCTTGGCCTTCCAGAATGCTAGCATTTCAGGCATTAAGCCTCTGTGTCTGAACAATGTTCTGTAGTTTTTACCATACAAGTGCTGTATATTTCATAGATTGACATCTTGGAACTCCATTTCTGAGTGTTTGTAAATGGTATTGCATTTAAATTTTTAGGACTCATGTGTTCATTGCCATTATATAGAAATAAGGTTATTTTTTAACTTGTGTCTTTTATTTTGTGAATTTTCTGTTCTCAGTTTCTAGTTCTAGGAGATTTTCTTGTAGATAAAGGACAGTTTTATCTATTTCTTTCCAATCTGTGTGCTTTTTATTTCTCTCTTCTTGCCGATTGCACTGGCTAGGATATCCAGCAATATGTTGAATAAAAGTGATGAGTATGGATATACTTGCTATGCTTCCATCTAACAGGGACAACATTCAGTCTTTCACCATTAAGTATAATTGTAGCTATAGGTGTTTTTGCGTATACTCTTATTCAAGTTGAAGAATTTATCTCTAAGACCTAGCTATTCTGAGATTTTTCAACGTGAATGAATGTGGAAATTTGTCAGAAGCTTTTTCTGCTTTGATTGACATGTTTTCTTTTGTCTGTTAATATGTTGAGTTACAGGGATTGATTTGCAAATCACTGTGTTCCTAAAGTAAATAAGTTATCTGCAAATAAGTGCAGTTGTATGTCTTTCCTTAAGATGTGTATGCCTTTTATTTTCCTCATTGCCTTATTTTCACTAGCTAGAATGGTGTAGGTTTTCATAGTGCATAGTTCTTTTTAGGTACTGTTGAATTCTATTTCCTAATATTTAAAAGTGACTGAGCATATATTCATGAGGAATATTTGCCTACAGCTTCTTTTTCTAATACTGTTTTTGTCCGGTTTTGGTATCAGAGTAAAACCAGTATTGTAAATTGAATTGGGGAATGTTCTCTCACTTTTTATTTTCTGGAAGAGATTGCATAGAGCTGATGGTAATTGTTTTAATAAATATGTGTGTTAGAAATATTCACTGGAAATATCTGGGCCTGGATATTTCATTTTGGGGTGTTTTAAAATTATTGATTCAATTTATTTTGTAAGTATAGGATATTTAAATCATTCATTTCATATTGGAATGGTTGTAGCAGTTTGTGTATTTTAAGAAATTGGTCCATTTCTTCATATTTGTCAGATTGACATGTATAGAGTTGTTCCTAATATCATCTTTATATTATTTTGAAGGCTATAGTGTCAGTAATGTTTTTCTCTGTTTCACTCATGATTTCAGTAATTGTCATCATTTGTCTTTTTTTACTTTGTTAGTTTTGCTACAGGCATATCACATTTATTGATCATTTAGAAAAACCAGATCTTTATTGATCTTTATTGTTTTTTGTTTCTATACTAATTATTTCTACCTTTGTCTCTATTATTTACTTCCTTGTATTTTCTGTAGGTTTACTTACTCTCCTTTTTCTAGATTCTTCAGGTGAGAGCTTAGATTATTGATTGGAGAAGCTTCTTCTTTTCTAATGTATATTTCAGAGCTGTAAATTTCCCTGCTAGTAATGCTTTACTTGTGTTTCATACAATTTGATATGTTGTATTTTCATTTTTGTTCAGTTTAATGTACTTTTAAATTCCCCCTGAGATTTCATCCTTTGCTCATAATTTATTTAAAAGTGTGTTGATTAGTTTCTGTTTGTAGATTTTCTTACTGTCTTACTCTCATTGATTTCTAGCTTGATTCAATTGCAATTAGATATCACAATATTTGTACTTTAAAATTTTTAGAGGATTGTTTTGTAGTCAATATATAGTATATCTTCTTATATAATCCATGGGAACTTTAAAAGAAGGTATATTCTGCTGTTAGTTGCTGTGTTATGAAAATATTGATTAGATCCTGTTGGCTAATGGCATTGCTGAGATTTTCCATAGCCTTGCTGATTTTCTGTCTAGTTATTCTAACATTTATTTGGAAAGATTGTTAAAGTGCCCAACTATAATGATGGATTTGCTTTTAGCTTTATCATGTTTTGTTTATTTTTCATTTGAAAGTGGTGCATGAAAAATAATATATGAAGTAAACATTAATCAAAGGAAAACAGAAATGGCTATATTAAAATCAGGCAAAGTAAACTTCAAAAGAAAGAAAATTACCAGAGATGGAACCCATTATACAATGATAAAAGGGCCAATCCACCTAGAAGACCTAATTATCCCAAATATGTTATTTAGCAGTCAACATAGCAGGAAACTATATGAAGCCTAAATTATTGTATTTTAAATGAGTTTCTTAGGGAAGCATATACTTGTATCATGTTTCAAAATCTATTTTGCCAAACTCTCTTTTTTAATTGGTGTTGTCCATTTATATTTAGTAAAATTGTTGATAGGTTAAACCTTATATCCATCTTATTTTATTTTTCTTGTTTGTTGTCTTCATTTTTGCTTCTTCTGCTTTCTTTTTTTCTGCCTTTCTGTGGGTTATTTGAACATTGTTACATCAACCAAAATTTAGCATCTTAAATCAACAATGATTTATTTAACTTATGATTCTATGATTTGGCAGTTGGGCCTGACTTCTGCTGATTTGGGCTCTTCTGGTCTTAGCAAGGTTCAATTTTTTTATTTACAGTCACTGCAGCTTATTGGTGAGCTGACTGGTGTCTCAGTGATCTATGATAGCCTCTCACATGTCAGGTGAATGGCTTGATGTTCTCTGGAGCCATGATGGTGATTGTACAACCATCTCTCATTCTGTAGCAGGTTAATCTGGACTTGCTTACTTGGTGGAAGAGCAGGATTTTTAGGAAGAGCATAAAAACATGGTTCACAGTGCCTGGACACTGGTGTAATACCACTTCTGAAAAATTCCACTGGTCAGAACAAGCTACAAGCCTATTCAAGTTCAAGGGATGAAGAAATGAATACCGTCTTTAGCAGGAGAAGTTATGAAGTCACATGTAAAAGATGTACATACATAAAAGAGTTGCAAATTAGGTCAATTTATACATCTACCATTGGATCCACATATTTCTACGTCTTATAAACTCAATTATATTAGAAAACCTTTGAGTCATTTAAAAAACATTAAGCATGGTTTTATTAACTAGGAAAACTCAAGTAGATAAAGTGAGGAGTATTTGAAAGAAATACCTGGGCATATGAGAAAGAAAATAAATTCTGCCGGAGAGAAGACTGTTTTTTAATGGAAGATCTAAGAGGAACTTACTGTCTCAGCAAAAATCAGAGTCAAATGATTCAAAAGATGTAGTGCTGGTATCCTCTCTAAATATTAGTAAAAACATAAAGAATCACACAAGAAAGAAAACATCACTTTCAGGTCATGGAATAAAGAAATATAAATGGACAGTGGAGTTTTTTCTTTCTTTTCTTTTTTTTTTTTAATTGAATCTGGAATGTTCTGGAGTTCACTAGAGAAAAACAACATAATTTAAGCTACAGTTTAAATCAAGAAAGACCTTGAATACAGAGCAACTGGGCAATGATGGCCAGAAGTGTGCGAACCAGCCTATTGCAGTGGTGGGCCTGAGGCCTGTGGCCTTGGGAGCCAGCTGTGTGCTAGGAGCAGTCTGGATCCTGAGGCTCCTGGGGCTGGCCTGGCACTGGGCTGGCCTGAAGCCTGGGGCACCAAAGTGGGTCTGGAGGTTCAGCTTAAAGATATACACTTTAAAGCTGTATGTAGTTTGTAGCTGTGGAGGACTATTAGGTGCTGAGATTTATGTGGATGGCCAGTTTTGGGGTGCTGAGGCAAGTCTTATACTCACCTCTCTCTCCTTTCCCCAAGCAGAGGGTATCTCTCTATGCTGTGCTGCCTGGGGTTGGGGAAAGGGTAAGGCAAGTCATGTAAGGCTATCCTTCTTGCCCTGTGCAAGGTGTCTTTTCTTATTTCTTTGCTACCTGTAGGCACGGTGATCTCTCACCTGATTTCCTTAGATCTTATTAAGGCATTTTTATGTAGGAACAATTGTTGTAATTGATGTTTCTGTGTGGAGACAAGTGCTGGAGAGACCTATTCTACCATCTTGCACTGTTGGGAGGTTTTTAATTACTGCTCCAGTCTCCTTATTTGTTATTGATCTGTCCAGGCTTTCCATTCCATCCTGATTCAATTTTAATAGATAAATGTTTCCAGGAAAGTATCCATTTCTGCTAAGTTATCCAGTTTATTGCCATATAATTGCTCATGTAATGACTTACGTTTTTTTTCTTTTAAAAAATTTTCAAATTATTATGAGTGTACATATGATTTGGTAACATTGTTTGTGTTTATAAAAAAAAAATTCTGAGGGATTATGACCTCTACCCAGGAAAAATGCCATTTATCCTTACATTGTATCTGTTAGCTGAGAACTTGCCAAACCCTTTCCCATCCTCCTCTCTTACTGAATTTAATTGACTTTTCCCTCATCTATGCATGTTATTGTCAATTTACAAGTTTCAACTTAGTTTTTTTTCCTTTTTAAAAAAATATTGAATCATAGCTGTATACATTAATGCAATCATGGGGCACCATACACTGGTTTTAAATACCATTTAACATATTTTAATCACACTGGTTAACATAGCCTTCCTTGCATTTTCTTAGTTATTGTGTTAAGACATTTATATTCTACATTTACTAAGTTTCACATGTACCCTTGTAAGATGCACAGTAGGTATGATCCCACCAATCACCCTCTCTCCTCTCATCCTCCCCCCCCTTCCCCATATTCTTAGGTTATAACTGGGTTATAGCTTTCATATGAAAGCCATAAATTAGTTTCATAGTAGGGCTGAGTACACTGGATACTTTTTCTTTTATTCTTGAGATACTTTACTAAGAAGAATATGTTCCAGCTCCATCCATGTAAACATGAAAGAGGTAAAGTCTCCATCTTTCTTTAAGGCTGCATAATATTCCATGGTGTACATATATCACAATTTATTAATCCATTCATGGATTGATGGACACTTGGGCTTTTTCAAATGATTTGGAAATTGTGAATTGGGCTGCAATAAACATTCTGGTACAAATAACTTTGTTATAATGTGACTTTTGGTCTTCTGGGTATACACCTAGTAGATAAATTGTAGGATTGAATGGCAGGTCTATTTTTAGATCTCTAAGTGTTCTCCAAACATCTTTCCCAAAGGAATGTACTAATTTGCATTCCCACCAGCAGTGTCGAAGTGTTCCCTTTTCTTCATATCCACGCCAACATCTCTGGTATTGGGATTTTGTGATATGGGCTAATCTTACTGGGGTTAGATGATATCTCAAAGTAGTTTTGATTTTCATTTTTCTGATGATTAAGGATGTTGAACATTTTTTCATATGTCTGCAGGCCATACGCCTGTCCTCTTCAGAGAAGTTTCTATCAAGTCCCTTGCCCAGCTTGAGATAGGATCACTTGTTCTTTTCTTGCTAATATGTTTGAGTTCTCTGTGGATTCTAGTTATTAAACCTTTGTCAGAGACATAACCTGCAAATATCTTCTCCCATTGTTAGGGCTGTCTGCTTGCTTTACTTAACTGTGTTCTTGGCTGTGCAGAAGCTTTTTAGTTTGATCAGGTCCCAATAGTGTATTTTTGAAGCTGCTTCAATTGCCTGGGGGGTCCTCCTCATAAAAGATTCACCCAGACAGATTTCTTCAAGCATTTTCCCTGCCCTTACTTCTAGTATTTTTGTAGTTTTATGTCTTAAGTTTAAATCTTTAGTTAATGGTGAAAGGTATAGGTCCAGTTTCGGTCTTCTATAGGTCGCCAGCCAGTTTTTAAAGTGTCATGAAATGTACAAATCATAAAGGAAATGATTAAACAAATTATAATATGTTAAAGTAAAAATTGGTAAATTATTTCACCAAGAGAGTAAAAAGTCAAGAGGAAGAATAGGAGACTGTATTTGTTACACATACATCTGACAAATAATTCATTTTAAACATATGAAGAATTTCTACAAATCAAATAAGAAAAACATAGAAAACTCAGTATGAAAAAAGAGGGTGAATGACTTCAATAGTTACCCTTTAAAAAATATAACTTAATTATCAATAAACATAAAATAATGTTAAATTTTATATATCAGGAGCAAGCAAATAAAAATCCCAATAAGTATAACTCTGTATACTTACCAGCATAGCTTAACTGAATAAGAATAATAATTCCAGTGTGGGCCAAAATGTTAAGCTATTGGTATTTTTACATGCTGCTGATGGGACTAAATGGAACTGAAACCTACATTGGCTACATGATGCAGCAATTCTATTCATATGTATATTCTCAAAAATATGTTCATATCCACACTATTTATGATGACAAAAACATGGAAAAGGCACCCCTCCCCAATGAATAATTAACATCAGGCTTCAAGAGTAGAATGAAGAAGGAAATGGTGTTGTTGCATTTGTATGTTCGTTTTATTACTGTACATCAAGGAAATGAATTAACTAGAGCTACACAAATCAGTAACTAGTCAGACTAATTGATGGTGAGATAGAGAAGATAGAGACTGGTAACTGGTAAGGGGCAGGGAAGGGATTCTGGATTCTGGTGTGATGAACAGGGACAGATGCAAAGAGCTTCTCAGGGCAATGATTCTTCAAGTGCAGTCACATGAATTGCCATGTCATTATGTCTTGGGAAATCACTAGAAACTTAAACTCTTGGGTCAACACCCAGTCCTACAGAATTATAACATTGTACTTGCGCCCATCTTCTGATTTATAGGCAGATTTCCAGATGATTCTGATGCATGATAAAACTAAAAATGGTTCAGTATGTCATAAATATATTCTTCACTATGTACATACTCTTCTCCTATTCTTTTCATTTAACTTCACTATTCACATTATCCTATATCTATAAATATTCTTCAACAATTCAGTTATTAATGTCAGCACAATGTCGCATATGATAAAAACCTTTATTTTAAATAATTTCTTAATTTTCAACATGCAACTCATTTCTGTTCTTTCATTATTTTAACACACCCAGTAAATTTGCACTAATTACACATATTATGTTCATAGACAGAATTTAAGACTTCCAATTTCACAACATTCTCACAAACATTATCATCCTTTAAAAATAATTTTTGGATAGATAAAAAATTTATAAGTGAAAATATATTAATTTACATTACTTGATTATCAATGAGGCTGAAGATTCATTGTTTTTCAGCAAATTAACTGTTTACATATTCTTCATTTCCTCTTTTTTCTTCTCAAGGAATTATTTATTCACATTGTTTTGAGAAATTAATGTTCTTCTTGGTAACTAAATGTATTTGTTCACTTCTTATAAGGATTGCTGTAAATACTTTATTCATTTATCATTTTTGAAGGTTTAATTATTTATTGTTTCATATTTTAATTTGTAGGTGTGCATAACTTTTAATTTATGTATATTGCTTTGTAGGTATTGCCTTTATGAATTGACAGTTATTACCTAGCTCAGGCCAACAAGGCTCATCTATACTTGCCTTCAGTTTTTCTTTTTTTATTTGTGAACTCATTTTTTACATCAAAATCTTTATACCATCGGATATTTATTTTATCATATGGCATCACTCTTCAAATATTAATAAAATTCGTGTTGCCTGACATTTTAGTTTATGGAGCTTTCAGTCAAATTATAACTAAGTTCTCCATAAGAAATTACCACTCCGGATATTGCATCTCCTAGAGACATCTGACATGTAGAAGTTAAGGTTTTAATTATATGATAAACTAATACATTTAGTGATCATCTCCTAACAGCAGCTTTCAAGTTGAGTGCCAGTTTTTCTCTTTCAGAGGATGCATATGGCAGGTGTACATCAGCAAATGGTAGGTGGTTTCAATTTAAAGTTTGGAAAGGTCAGTCTTGTTCTCAGTGTTAGTCCTCACTATAATCATTGCAATTTTTCTACACTTAATGGATACAATTTTAGAAGTATTTTGTGAGCTCACCCTTTCCTCCAAAACACTTCTTTTTCATCCTTTCATACACCTACCAACAGAACCATAATTTCCTAACTCTCAGACTCAAAACTTTTATATTTATTAAATATTATCAACTATTCTTAAATGATAATATCCAAAGCTGTCATAAATATAGTATGAAGAGCCAGAAACGGAAATTTCTGACAAGTAATTTAATAATATATGTCCACAAAAATAAAATGTAGTCATTACATTTTATAGCATCTCTCTATAATAAAATGGAGTGCAGTTGTGAATGGAGTTGTGCACAAATATGTTTTTATAACATTGTTTACAATACCCCAATATGTAAACATGTAATACTATGATAGAATTTGGCAATTATTTGCTAGAATTATATGTATTTTTATTAACATGTAGCCATTAAAATAATATTTCTAAAAGGTTTTTAATTACAAGTCAAATCTATCAAGTATTGAACACAAATGTCTTAAACACAAACTGTGATTAAGTAAATGAGGTGAAAGCTATGTTAATTAGTAGGATGTAAGCACTCCAATTTGTACAAATAATCAACACATTGAATCCCACAAAGGCATAAATGTATTCATGATCTATGTATATATGACTTAATAAAAAAGTCACATGATATAATAAGTGAGAAATGAAAGACACCAACATTGTATGTATAATATGATAATAAATGTTAAAAAAAAAAAAAATAAGGAAAAGTAGCCAAAAATCTATTCAAGAGAAAAAAGATGATCGTTAGGTCTAAGGTGACTTTTTCCTCTTTTTTCCTCTTTTTTTTTTTTTTTTTAGGTTCGATATTTTACAATAGTCTATGGTGCACCTGCATAACTTCTACAATAAAAAACTTATTGAACATTTCCTGTGTTCTCCTTCTCTTCTGAAATTGAGTCAAATAAAGATATTTATGATTCACCTTTTACATCCATTTACATAAACTGTCCCATTTCCTCTTCAACAGCATTTTCCAAACCCTCCAGACACTTGCTTAGAGTACCTGCAGTAGACAGCAGCCTTCCATCTTTGTCATCACCTTCCTTCAGTCCTCAGCCATGTTATACAGCCAAGCAGGTCACCTTATCTGCAGATGCATTAAAAATGAAACTCATAAATGGATAAAACACTGCTGTTTTTTTTATTTGAAGACCAACTATTTAAGCATGATGCATGTCTTCTATTTCAGAGAAACCTAATGCACATGAATAGTCTCTAAAAACCTTCCACTATCTTTGTATTGAAATGATGGGACCTTCTGTGCTACTGCAGGGTGTTTCTTTTGATACCTGTTAGAGGCAATGTTCTATGTAAAGTGTCTCATTTATGATATACCATTTAACATCCTTAATGACCTCCCAGCTCTACAAGATAGTATTATTGTCTCAGCACTATAGAGGAAAAGCCTGCAGCCTAGAGAGTGTAAGGAAAAGCCAAGGGAAGTGGATGTAGCTGGCTGCATAACTGGCTTCTGCTTCTGGGTCTTTCATGTTCCAGTTAACAGTGCTTCTTTCTACATTACAATCTGCTGCATATTGTGTCAATGAGATAAATTCATGTAATTTATGTAAGAACAAAAGGAAGTACAGCTGGTGTGGACATTTCCTAGATGAACCAAATGTGTTACTATTTTATTTATTTTCTAGTTCATTGAAAACATTTTTTTAACCCACTGTATTTGCAGGGAATTCTCTTTCTAGTCATTAATCAAAGCTGCTATATATTTCTCTTTATGATTCTATTAAATGGTCATAAATTGAACTGAACAGTTATGAAAACTTTCCATGACCATACTTGACTA
Source organism: Loris lydekkerianus (assembly GCA_963574355.1). Lineage (NCBI taxonomy): Eukaryota > Metazoa > Chordata > Mammalia > Primates > Lorisidae > Loris > Loris lydekkerianus. Next base: position 14,942 of record CAUYPK010062864.1, read on the forward strand.
TTCCTTTCACTGCATGGTCCCTGCCACAAATGGCCTCAATTCTCCATCTCCATCTCCAGTTATCACCTCTCCCTCCTTATTACAAACCAAGCACAACTGGTACATTAACTTTGTGCTAGATTTTGGTGTGGCTCAATATTCCTGAGAATATTCTTCAGTTTCTCATCTTCATTTGGGACTAATCATAGTACCTATAACATGAAGGTTGTTGCAAGGAATCAAGATTTGATGTAAATTTAGTGTCCAATAATCCTTAGTTTATTATCATACTTATCATTATAACCATCATACTTCTCTCTTCTTTTTAAGATTTTGTCAAAATTTATCCCTTTATTTGGAACGTCCCTGTATACTATGTAATTAATACTCCTGCCTGTCCTTGGTTAAGTCAACTCTGATCCTTTCTACAAAACTATTTCTTATATCTTCTCAGTCATAATTCTTTATACAATTTTCTGTGAACTTACACAACTTGTCTATATTTCCAGAACAGTGATATGTATATTTATAATTATTATTATAAATGTGAATACAAATGGTTATTTATTTATATGTCTGCTTTCACTTTTTAAGTCCGTTAGCAGCAGAGTTCATTTTTTATTCATTCTGGAAACCTCTCTAGCATAAGCATAATGTAACATATTTTGATGTTTTAGAAAAGTTATTTGAAAGACTTTCCCATATTCTTGAGCCCTAGTGTTGTGCAACAGGGTATTGATTTCCAAATCTGGCTTTGTATCAACATCACCTAGGGAAACTCAAAAATGAAGTTCCCATGCAAATGTCTTTATGATAAAATGATTTTCTTTTCTTCTGGGTAGACACTTAGTAGTGAGATTGTGGGGTCAAATGGGATGTCTAATTTGAGTTCTTTGAAGATTCTCCATACTTATTACAGAGGTTGTGTTAGTTTGCCACCTCACCAACAGTGTAAAAGTATTCCCCTCTTTCAATGTTTGCACCAGCTCTGCAACTTTGGGATGTTGTGATGTGGGCTATCCTCACTGAGGATAGGTGATATATCAGGGTGGTTTTGATTTACATTTCTCTGGTGATTAGGGATGAGGAGCATTTTTCATATGTTTGTTAGCCATTCATCTGTCTTCCTCAGAGAAGGTTTTATTTATGTCTCTTCCCCAGTGACAGAGGGACTGTTCTTTTTTTGTTGATTAATTTCAGTTCTCTGTACAATCTAGTTAGCAAGCTTGTCATATTTGTAACATGCAAATACTTTTTCTCATTCTGAAGTTTGTCTATTTTCTTTGATTGTTGGGTCCTTAGTTGTGCAGAAATTTTTCTCTTTAATTAAGTTCTATTTGTTTATTTTTGTTGTTGCAACTGCCGCTGAAGTCTTCTTCATAAAATCTTTCCCCAGGCTGACATCCTCAAGAATTTTATCCATCTTTTCTTCTAGAATTTTTATTATTTCATGTCTTAAGTTTAAATTGTTTATATATCTTGAGTCAATTTTTATAAGTGGTGAAGTTCCAGTTTCAGTCTTGTATATTTGGTTATCTATGTTTCCCAGCACCTTTTATTAAATAGGGAATTTTTCTCCCCAGTGTATGCTTTTGTTTGGTTTAACAAGATCAGATGGCAACTGGAGACTGGTTTCACCTTTTGGTTTTCTATTTGGTTCCATATGTCTATGTCTCTAATCTGTGCCAATTCCATGCTGTTTCGATCACTGTGGAAGAGCCTAAAGTCTGGTAAAGTGATGCCTCTGGCTTTGTTTTTATTACTAAAAATTACCTTGGATGACCTTGGATGTACTTTTTTTTGTGGTTCCATACAATATGAAGAATTATTTTTTCCAGCTCATCAAAGCATGATGTTGGTATTTCAATGGGGATTACATTCATGAAGACATTTACTCTAGATTGTTTGTCAGAGCTCAATTTATAATCTCCAAGATGTGCAACAACCTGAATGCCCATCAACTCAGGAATGGATTAACAAACTGTGGTATATATGTACCATGGAATACTACTTAGCCATATTACATCTTTTGTATTATCCTGGATGGAGCTGAAGCACATTCTTCTTAGTAAAATATCACAAGAATGGAGAAGCAAATATCCAATGCATTCAATACTAGTATGAAGCTAGTAGATGATCTAGTACACACCCACATGGGGGTAAAACTCAATGCAATTCAAGTTGAGAGGAATGGGATTGGGGGTGTGATTGGTGTGCTCCCATTTAATAAACATAGTGTAGGGGTGTATGTTACAGAGATAAGGTTTAACAATTCTCCAATTTCTTGATGTACATAATATGCTTGAGCACATATTTTGATCTACTAAGGAAAATAAAAACCAGCTTTCTCACAATTTATATATATATTTGTGAAGTACACTTTACACGTGAAAAGTTCTGTGAAGTCCTGTAGGAAAAAAAGGCCTTTTGGATGTGGGACACAACTACAATATGGATTCTACCTAACAAATTCAAATACTGTAACAGGTTGTTTGCAACCTGATATTAACCTGAAATTTAAAAAAAGTAAAATAAAATTAAATAAATGAAACAAAATAAAAATGAAGTTCCCTAATTTTATCCTGGATCTACTGAATAGGAAAATGAAAATGGAGCCTAAGTATCTGTATGTATGCCTTGCTTTTCAGGTTACTCTTCGGCAGTCATCTCTGTATTCAGATGTAAGTGTTGTACACCACTGAAGTAAAGTAGGATTATTTTTTGTATCAGTTCGAAAAGAGCCATTTACTCCTTCTTCTGACCATGAAGTACCTCTTGAACATGCTTCATATTCCCCCACGCTTTTAGAAGACTCATTTATCCAATAAGTAAATGTTAACTGAGAAGAGTGTTCTCAGTAAGCACCAGTGAAGGAGCAGGAACTGAGAAGGAAAAGGGTATGTGGAGGACACTGGCAATCAATGATATTGTATTTGTTATCGTTTAAAATTATACTCCAAAATGAAATCTAGAATCTTACAAACTGTTGAGTGTGGTAACACAATAGCCACTTAACATAGAATCCAAATGTAGCCAGGCCAATATCTGTTGGTGAGCAGAGGGATCTCTGGCAAGAGGTGAGAAGACTGCAAGGATAGAAGTCATACTAATTAATCATCATTAATGCCTTGGAAGCAGGAATAAATGGGTGGGAGGAAATAAAATCACAGTGGAATGAACTCTGCAGTTCTTTATAAGAAAACACACAGAAAATTACTATCAGTTTATAAATACAAGAGACAGACAATTCTCAAGTCTTCATATCTTGAAATCTTTGAAGTTTCTTACAACTAGTAGGGGATGAAGAGTTTAAAAATCATTAAATAAGGGCCATGAGAATTGGTTAAGCTGCTTGTTATTCTCCTATCTGACTGTAATATTGTTTATCTTAGTACATATATTTTGGCCATATTTCCTCGGTCTAAAATGTGAGTGATAAAACTAAATTACCTTTAATTTACTTTACTGTTCCAAAAAAACTCCATATGTAAAATTTTTATGGTTAATAACAAATGAGAGTTACATAAAGCTGAAATTTAAGTGAAAAAGGAATGTGTCACTAAGTTCTCAAAAATTAACATCAAATGTTAATGAACTCTTTTAACCTTAATAGGCATAGACAATTTTCTGAGAAAGATAGATATAAAGAGAAGATAGAGAGAGGGAGAAAGAGAGAAGGTGGGAGGGAGAGAGAGAAGGAGTGAGAGGGAGAGGAAAGAGAAAGGGAGAGGAGAGAAAGAGATTAAATAGATAGAATTTAGACCATGTACAAAATAATATAACAGTAAATATCAACTGTAGTTGCAATAGTAGTGATAATCTGAATTACGGTACTAGCAAAGATACAATGCAATCTGAACATTGAAAAGTTTGAAACACTGGAAGGAGATAGTTGAGGAAGGAGGATGAATTTATTGTTGTTCACACTACACTAACAGGTGTTTTTTATTCTCTTTTCTTCATCTCCATGGTACCTCACATACTTTGGGGGTAGGAAGGACTGATGCTCAATGATGTTAAATGAAAAATCATTTCCTTTAATGTGTCGTGGGTTGTTGTCCTCTGGAATTACATTATCTTTTCCATTATGCTTTTTCTTGCATATGTCTTCAACATGGTGAAATAATCCAAACCAAAGCCAATTCTATAGCTTTATATTTTCTCAAGCAGACTTATTATCTAAGAAACTTGGTAGAAGATTTTGGAAGGAGAATGAGATAGGGTGTTTCTGTCAACAATACAAGTTCAGGTAGACAGAGGCTGGTTAACTAACTGCAGTCAGGACCTGTTTCAGATTCTTCATGCTCACTGTCTCAGAGCACAGGTAAAGAAGCTTGTGCATGTATTAGTATGCCCTTCCTTTCTATGTGTGAATAATGTTCTATTGTGTAGATATAGCACATTTTGTTTATTTATCTTTTATGGACATTGGCATTGTTCCTACCTTTTGGCTATTATGAATAATGCTGCTTGAAGCATTCATGTAGAAATTTCCATGTGAGCATATGTTCTCATTTTTATTGACTAATACCCAGGAGAGGAATAGCTGGGTCATATGCAAATTCTATGTTTACTGAAAACATTTTGCTGATTGAAAGAAGCCAGTCACAGAAGAGCATATGCTATATGATTTCACTCATGTAAATGTACATGGAAGGGAAATCTATATAAAGGGAAAGTATATTAGTAGAGGTGTGGGACTGAGAGTGGAAAGTGAGTATAGGAGGTTGTTAGCTACAAAGTCCAGGATTTCTTTTTGAGGTGATGCAAGTATACTAAATATTGGCTGTGCTAACAGTTGCACATATTTATGGATATGCTAAAAACCATTTAATCATATACTTTAAATGTGTTAGATCTTAATAAAACTGTTAAAAATTAAAGGGAAAACACATTATCATCTATTTAAAAAAAAAAAAAAAAGCGCATGATAGCCTTGTGTCCTACTCAGAACCAACTTTCCATGCTTTCTATGCTCCAAAAAATCTTCCCTGATTCCATAGGCTGGCATACTCAGTGCTCAGAGCTATTATAGCTCCTTCCATTTACACTAGATTTATCTACTACATGGCTTTCTTCACATGAGCTTGCTATCCCTTTGGGAGGTAAAGCAATATCATGTTAATTATTTCCCTAGGGCCAAGTGGAGTAGAAACACAGTAGATAAAAAGCAAATGTTATATGGGTTAATACTCTAGATTATGTTTTCCCTAGAGAATTACATAATTTTAGTAAGGAACTTTACAGGAATATTTAATTTAGCACTGCCAAATCTATTAAACATGTTACTCTAGTAATTGTTTACTAGCACTCCCAGACACAGCCTCTTAAACTTATCACCAAAGGACTTGTCAGGACACGGATAAGGAAAAACATGGACACCATCTTCTGAAATGGTCACTGATGTCTAAAAGCTAAGAATTTCCAAAATTATAACATCAATACATTGGTTAAAATAAACAAGTACACAAACAAACCAGCAAGTGGTGGTCATGATTTACCAGCTGAAGTAGAAGAACCCTATCCACATAAAAGAAGTTAGGGAGGTAATTATCTCCTGCCTCTTGATTTAGAACTCTATGTAGACATACACGGTTTTTGTCAAATGGAAAAATAGATAACCATCTCTCTAAGAGTAGCCACCTCTTCATGGAAGCTATGCTGCACGTGGAAGATTAATACTCCACACCTCACATCCCTGAATATGAAAATATCCATAAAGATACAATAATTAAAAAAAAAATCAGAGGATTGTTGGCACTTACTTGCACCTATTACTCAAGTATAACTGAGTTCCTTTGTAGATAGTCTTAAAGTCATAGTATTATGCCAAAATGACTAAAAATTGGTGCCCAAATATTTATTGAAGTATGTTAAAGAACCAGCAAAAGCAAAACTACTTTCCCAGACTTCATCATAATCATCTTTACCAAAAAGTTCTGGAAAATATTCAATACTATTTTTTTATTTTCCCTTTTCTTCAGCATTTTCCAATCCATTCAACAAAGATCAAATTGATCTTGTAAGAACTCAAACAGAAAAATAAGCTATCTATAAAGAAATTAAAATGAGGCTGGCCTCACACTTCTCTTTAGAACCAAATGTTTGAAGTCAATGAATAATCCTCTTTAGATTTTTTATTTTTATTTATTTTTTATTTTTTATTTTTTTGAGACAGAGTTTTGCTCTGTTATCAGAGTTAGAGTGCCACGGCCTCAGCCCAGCTCACAGCAACCTCAAACTCCTGGGTTCAAGCAACTCTCCTACTTCAGCCTCCCAAGTAGCTGAGACTGTGGGTGCCCATTATCACAATGGTGGCTAATTTTTTATATTTTTTAGTAGAGATTGAGTCTTGCTATTGATCAGGCTGGCCTCCAACTCCTGAGCTCAAGCAATCCCCCCACCTAGAACTTCCAGAGTGCTAGGATTACAGGCATAAGCCATCACACCAGCCCTCATCTTTAGATTTTAATGGCAATGTCATCAGATCTAAGAGTTTCTAGCCAAATTATTATTTGTGGAGGGAGGGGAGACAAGATGGCTGACCAGAGACATCAGGTGCCATATTGTCTCAGAAAGAAAGAAAAGTTCTAGATTAAAAAAAAAAAAAAAAAAAAACACAACAAAATACAAACATAGATAAGGTGTACTTCCACAGAGATTCCATGGGAAGAAGTTGCAAGGCAGAACAAGAAGGAGCAAGATAACAGCAAAGAGCAACAACTCAGAGGCTTAAAGACCAGCAAAAAAAGGTAGCTGGTGTGTTTTGGTTTTTTTTTGTTGTTGTTTAGTTTTGTTTTTTGTTTGTTTTGTTTTTTTCCCTACTTCACATCTCTGGTAGTCAGCAGGCTCCTAAGCTTCTGGAGAGCCTGTCTAGCCTCATGAATTCAAAATCTGCTGCTGCCAGTGAACTGGGAGTTTGTTGAAAACAAAGCACCAAGTTGCCAGCCCCCTTGGGATGTTTCCCATCGCAACAGACCTGAGCTGAAACGGCAGGCACCGCATTTCTTCTCTATTCTCTGTGTGCCTTTCTCCTCCCCAGGGAGAGTCAACCACTCAGTTGTCTTATTCATTCCTACAGAAACATTTCCCAACTCCAGGCTGAACTGTGAAATCCATACGGGCTCCTGGTCCTGGGGATCTATGTGATCCCAGAGCCTGGACATCCCAGATAGGCTGTCATCCAGGGAGAGAGAGAGAAAAGACCAGAGTGCTATCTTTGCTCCAATAACACTCTTTTCCTCCCCTGTCCACAACTGCTGAGACAGATAATTGAGCTGAGCTCTCAGGAACAGCTGCTTCTCATATGTTGGTTCATCCACCATGCAGAGGCTTCCACAGAGAAAGGAACTCACTCCTTTACACTGAAGTCCTGAAGTGGGTGAAAGGGTGCTCGGACTATGAGCTCCTGGCTCACCATCCCTCCTTGGTGCTTCTTGACTGGGATTCTCTTTCAAAGGATGGCACACCCAGAAGCAGAGGGACATCGAACCTGCTTGAGTATCCCATGGGCAACTCAGGACCAGCACGCTTCACCTCAGCACACTCAGGAATTGATCTTCAGGACCCAGGCACAGGCCCACAGGCCATATACTGTACCACCAGGATGCAATCATGTTGAACATGAACATTATCTGCGGGATGGGCACACTTGCAGCCCTGACTCCAGCATTACAAAAGCAATCCTTGAACCTGAAAACATTTGTACCCTCATAATATTTTGAAATTTACAAAAAAATTTTAAAATAAAAAATTATCATTAGCATTTGTTATGGTTTATGATTATTGTCACCTCTTTGCTTTATTTGTAACATACTAGAACTCTTCAAATATTATGTGATCTTTATTCACGCTTGAACTTGAATCACTCAAAAGCTTATATGGAAAACATGTACACATGGAAGTGTGTTGTAGACTGTCCATGGGATACTCAAGCAGATTTGATGTCCCTCTGCTTCTGGGTGTGATTTTTGAAATTGGTTTCCTGGTTTTCTTTGCTAAAGTTTTACTAACACTTTTTAATTATGTCATTAGTGATATTCCCCTATGGTTTCCTTCTCATATAGTGTCTGTTTGATTTTTATATAATGAAAACTGGGCTCAAAGTTACTTACAGTGATGTTTTCCATTTTTATTACCTGTAACAGTTTAATATAGAGGATATATGTGCCTAGATGTTTCACAATTATAAAACCATCTGGGAATGTAATTTCCTTATATAGACATTTTACTACTAATTACATTTCATTTAATATTTATAGTTGTAATCATAACATTTTTATAGAATTCTTGTGTTTTAATGGCTACTGCATTAATAGTCATGTTTAATTCATTATTTAATAAAATTAATCTGTGCTTTCTTTGAGTTTCTTGATCAACTTTCTCAGAAATTTATCTGTTGGAGATAAATACTCAAAAAATCCTCTTTTTATTGCTTTAAAAATTACTAATTTTTCTTTATTATTTCCTCTGTTCTTTCTTCAGTTCCCTTTTTTTGCCCTTCTAATATTAGGAATTGAACACTTAAATCATTAAATTTAAGTCCTACCTCTACTGTAATATATGTACTTTGAGCAATAAGTTCCTTTCAAAGAGTTGTACTTTTTCCTTCACTCTCCAGGTTCTGATATATAAAATTGAATATGTAACCTCTTCTTCAATTTATGCATTTACAAATATATGGTGTTTGGTTTTGCTTTCAACATTTATTGCAATATGGTCAGAAAAGACATTTGCTTAATTTTGCTTATTCAGTATTTGTTTATATTTAACTTTTGATCTGTTTGATGGCCTATTATTGAAGTGTGTCATATTTTCTAAACAAATGAAGTTTAGTGTATCATTTTATAAGAGATCTGGTAGAATTCCATGTTATATTTGCAAATATTTCAACATCAACATTCACTTTTGTAGCTTTTTTACTAGGAAGATAAAGATTCGAGAATTGTGTATGTTCCTGGTACAATATTATCAAATATTTACAACTAAGGTATAAAAACACTACAATGAAATTTTATATTATTTAAATAAAATTTTTCTAAATATAAATTAACTATTAATTAATGTAATAGGAAATTATTGCTTTTGTTGTCAAGAAATGACTATCTTTAATAAATGTTTTTAGCATAAAGTTGATTTTATATGGTTATTGTAAAGCTACAAGAGGTTTCTTTGGTTGATGATTTCCTGATTTTCTTCTGTCCCTTTACTTTGAAGTGTCTTTACATTTGACGTCTAAATTGAGGCAACAAATAGGTGTAGAAAGATTCAAAAAATTTCTGCTTTTCTGGTAAATAAATTGATTATTCGATCTTTAAAAGGATCTTTTTATCCTTTAAAATTCTTAGCTTGAAGTCATTTTCTATATTATGTAATATTATAGTTTCACCTCATTTTCAAACCAAACTATACGATGTTATTACTTTCATGCTCAATGTATTTTCCGCATTTTTTCTCAGTTAATTTTTTTTAATTTATACAATGAAATTTAATCATAAATGTGACATTTTCTATTACATTTCCATGTATGTCAATATCAATATAGACACAGGGAAAAAACATAGATAAGATCTAGAAACTAGAGGGTGAACCACATCATTCCAATTCTTTCAAGTGATTTTTAATAGATAATCTTCAGAATTAAAGAAAGCCCATGGAGAACACTCACCATTTTCCTGCCAGTGCAACTACAGTTCATTTTTTATTTTAAAAAATGATTTTGTTGAATGGTAACTCATATAAAATAAGAACGGTTCAATTAATGATATGTATCCACTCATCTTTCCACCACAGTCAACGTAAAAAGCATAACCATCACCTCCAAAAGTTCCCTTGTATCCCTTTTTTATGTGAATTCTGTTTGCTTTGTTTTGGTGGTAAGAACTCTTAGCATGAGGTCTATCTTCTATGCTTTGAAGTGTGCAGGACCACATTGTTAACTATTGACACTATATTGTATAGCAGATTTCTAAAATTTCTCCATGTTGCATAATTGAAACATTGGGAAGATAAAATGATGCAGCCACCGTAAAAAGGAGCAAAGAGATTCCACAAAACATTAAAGAAAAGGAACTACCACATGATCCAAAAATCCCCCCACTGATATGATACCCAAAGGAAACGACATTAGTATCTTGAAGAAATATCTGCATTCCCACGTACATGTCAGCCTTATTAACATCAGCCAACAGATAGAATCACCCTAAGGGTCCAGAGACAGAACAGATTTTTTAGTGTGGTATATATAATGGAATATCTTGCAAGTGGCAGGAAAGAAATCTTTCCGCTTGCAACAATGTGGATGAATCCTGAGGATGTATGCTAAGTGAAATAGCCAATCACAGAACAACTGGGGTAGGACTCCGATCTGGGATGATCTCACAGAAGCAGAGAATAGAACGATGGTTGCCAGTAGTTTGGAAAGGGACAATTGGATGCTTTTAAACAGGTATTGTTTGCTCATCATGGTTTGTTTCTGAGTTTCTTTTCCCCTTCAGACAATGGTTTAGTCACACTTTTCATTAAAAGTAGTAAGTATGGTAAAGAGAAGGTACTGTCAACCTTCTCTTTACCCCTGATATCTTTATTTAATTTCCTTCGTAATTCAGAACACATTAAACTGTGAACTTCTATTTTTAACCTAGTTTTATCTTAGTACTTTGTATGTATTTTTTAATTGTCTTTCCAATTTTTTTGTTGGGGAAATAATCTTTTTTACAAGCTTTTTAAGATTTGTGTTTGGCTTTGGATTTCTTTTGTTGTACTGTAATATTTTTTTATTGTTAAAACATAGCTGTGTACATTAGTGCAATCAAAGGGTACAATGTGCTGGTTTCATATACAATCTGAAATATTCTCATCAAACTGTTATATTTTTAAGAAATCTATTTCATTCATTCTGCTTGCAACTCAGTGTGCTTCTTCAATTGACAGCTCATGTTGCTCCATAGTTCTATACAAGTTTTTATTGTTTGTAGGTGTTCATCTCTATTACTTGCCTATGTGGATGGTGTGTTCGTCCCACCCAACCTCTCACTGAGGACCAGCCTTTCCACATTGCCAACTTTGTGTGAGCCTTGTATTTTAGCTCTCCTTGTCTTACAGACCAAGGGCCAAATTTCTTACATGGGTGTTAAAACCCATATCCTAGCATTAAAAATTTGTATCTGGACTATTAATCTTCTGGATACTAAGTGCATCAGATGGAAAGACCAATGAATTTTGTATTCATTTCTGGAAACAAAAATTTTCTGCTTTTCCATTTTTGTTTTTTACTTATGCCAATTGATGTATTTTCCAATTTTTTTTCAGCATATAACTTAGTTTTAAAATAGACTAAAAATGTTCATAAGTTTTTTGTTTTTTTTTTTTAATTATTTATTTTTATTGTTAAATCATAGCTGTGTGCATTAGTGCAATCAAGGGGTACAATGTGCTGGTTTCATATACATTCTGAAATATTCTCATCAAACTGTTCAACGTAGCCTACATGGCATTTTCTTAGTTACTATATGTAGGCAATTGTATTCTGCCTTTAGTAAGTTTCACCTGTACTCATTCTAAGATGCACCGTCGGTATGGCCCCACCCATTACCCTCCGTCCACCATGACCTCCCCATGTTCCTAAATATATATGCTATATGTAATCTGGAAAGATAAAGGAAAAATCATCACATGAATTCTAGAGAGTGTAAGAAGTTTATTTCTGACTTATTATTTCATGTCTTCTTAATGTTCTAATGAGGAAGATAGTGTAACTTTCATTAAGAAAATAGTCTGCTAGCCCAGCTCTTGGCTGGAAGAATCCCAAACCATTGAATTCCAGTATACACAAAGTAGCCTAGCTCAAGGCTATTAGATCAGAGAAAAGCCTCCCTTTCTTATGTCATTCTCACACATCCTCATGCCTTTACCTCTTCCAATTCAGAGTATTCCCTTCTTTCAGCTTGTTATTTAACCCTTATACTTCAATGAAGTGAAAGTGAGTCATACAGTTGACATAAAAGTACATGTGAAAGCTGTGGTGTTCTGTGTGTTCCCTCTTTGTAATAAACTATCCCCTCTTGGCAGGTGAAAAAAGTGAAGTTGATTGGTTTTATAGTTACTGGAAGGAGCTGAAGTTGTGTAGTGGAAGTTCCTGCTTCTATGGAAGAGTGGACAGTGAATGTAGGATTTGAAAATGAGATTTTGCTGGAGTTTCTCTTTTCCAAACACTATGTCATACAACAAATCAGACTGAGAAGCATCTGTCTCATCACCATCTTCCTCTATGCTGAGACAAGGCCAGTAAGTTCCAACTGCATCAGGTCTGCTCTGTCTGTGTCTCAGGGCCTTGGATCCTATGATGTAAAGGCGCCTTTCTGACACCAATCGTCATCAGAGGATGATAAAGACTTCTCAACTATTAGATCCTTAAGGGGTACAGTGATCAAAAGGGATAGGGAATTCTAAGTTTGAGAATTTACTTATAACTATGAAATACTCAAGGGATCAAGGAAAATTTCCTTAATCCTTCAGCCTGTCTGTTTTTCTAGCATGTAAAATAAAGTATGCTATTGAATCTTAGTAGCACAAAGAGATATATATGTATTACTAGCTTTAAATAATTGACACAGTGTAGGATAAGGGAAAAGATGATAATCCAAAATTCTATATAATTCTTTAAAATGTTCATTACCTAAATTTTTTTACAATTGCTAATATAAGAGGCAAGCTAAATGTAGGATTCAATAGCATTTTAATATTTTTTAATTGATACATAATGCATAATTGCTACATATTTTAGGGAAACTTATGACATCTTGATACATTCATATAATATATAAAGAGCATGTCAAGGTGATTGTGTTATCTATCAACTCAAATATTTATCTTTTCTTTATGCTGGTAACATTTGGACTCTTCTAGTTTTTTGAAACATACAATAGATATTGTTAACTATAGTCACCTTACTAAATTATTGAACACTGGATCCCATTCTTTTAATTGTTTTTATACCAATTAATGAATGGAAAGAATATGTAATATTTGGAGGTGTGAGGGATACAAGTTTTCTATACTAAAGACATTATCTAGTTCAATTTTTATTTTAATCCTGACTTTATTACCTCTATTTTACTAAAAAAAAAAAAAAAAATAGATTGAGATCCAAATGAAGTTCTGATGGCTTGTATAAGACAAAACTTTGGTTTTAGATGATGGACTACTCAAAGCCCTTTCACATGTGTTTTGTTTGTTTGATTTTTCTATGTTTTATTAGTGCCTCTGCATAAAAGGTCATATTATTGGGAGGCACCTGTGGCTCAAGGGAGTAGGGCACTGGCCCCAAAGACCTGAGGTGGTGGGTTCAAACCTGGCCCCAGCCTAAAAACTGCAAAAAAAAAATCCCTATTATTAACTATGGAATAAAATGGAAATGTTTGACAAAAACAAGAGTTTGTAAGTGATTTCGGAACACACTGTAACCAATGTGTTATTAGAAAATCTCCTTGTACTTAGCATTATTAATTGATGCTTTTAGATATGCAGGATTTATAACAGAGCTGTGAGCCACATCAATGGAATAAAATTATTCTATTGTATGCCATGATAAGACTTATAAATCTTATAATGGTAAAACTTCTAAAAAATGTTGGCCTAGACTTCAGAAGTAATGAATTGAAGCCAATGGTGAAAGTAATAAACACTTGTGTCTTTGTTGTTTATGATCTTTCTAACTGCTTTATCTTTACTTTTACTTTAAAAAACCCTACAATTTGCTCATATGAACCCCACCTAATACCTGTGCACTGTGAGATGTATATCATGCAATCCTTAACTCATCCCAAAGTTCCTAAATCGTGAAATTTTTCATACTGCTCCTATAGAGGTCATATTTTCTTGTTACTTCTGCTCTCTCTGTCTTAAACATTATCAATTAATTGCATTCCTAAGTGTATCTTGTCATCTCTGCTGTTCTCTCTACCTGGGCAAAACAGCCTTTCTCTTTTTTACCCCTTACCTATTTAGTCATACTATTATTCCTTCACTGATAGCATAGGTTATTTATTTCATAATTTTCTGCAGAAGAATCCCAATGTATAAAACTGTTAAAAATAAATAAATAAAACATACACACACACACAAACAACAACAACAAACAAAGATGTTGTGGTGACATCAGTAAGTTTAAACCCTGATTTTATCAGTTGCTGGCTTCATATTCTTGGGTAAATATTTAAACTTTATGAACCTCATTTTATTCATTTTCAAGGTTAGAATAACCATTTCACATAGGTTAGTTGTGAAAAGGAATGGCATTATGTGGCAAGCACAGAACATGCCTTTGTGCTGGATATCATTCCATTGGCAACCTCCATCTACCCTTTCTCCGCCTTCCGTGCCCTATCCTGGGCTCCATGAGGCTGACTTGTAAGGACTGAATCAGGGGGCTCCTAGCCCCCCTGGTTTGAGCTTGATTACATCCACAGATATGGCCAGCTAGGAGATCAGAAGGCAGAAGGAAAATTATTTCAAAGATTAGGAGATTTAGTTCCCAAATCCGTCTCTGCCACGCAGCCACAAGTTGCTTGCGTCTTGTACAAGGTCACAGTTCCGGCCAGTGGGCTCAGTCAACACCGTGACCTTCTCTGTCATCAGTATTGGTTCTTTGTCCTTATCCTCCATGCCTAGGGTACTTCATTATCCTTTGTTTGTTTCCTTAAACCCTACTACCAAAATTGTAAATAGACACTTTGTTAAGCCTTTCTCAAAACACCAGCTGGAGTGTGTCAGCTGCTTCCTGTCAGTGCCCTAACTGATACCACATTCAATATTATGAACAATGTGCACTTAATAAACTGTCCTGAAATTGTCTCTTCATTTCTCTGACTCCCTGCCAGATCGTGATCTACTCCAGAGCAAAGACCATGGCTCATTTCTCACTGTTATGCTCTGTTGTCATGCACATTGCTTGACAAAATACAAACACTAAATAAATAATTGTTTGATTAGATAAAGGAAGTAACATGTATTATTCTGACTCCTTAAAAATAACCACTTATCTGAACTCTGAGTACAGTACTTCACACTAGGTGGTTCAAATAAATTTTTTCTGTTATGGATGTAAATTTGTCCAGAAATGACAATACAAGATGATTGAAAGCATTTTTTTCAAGGCAAATTATGCTTGGGAACAATCAACAGGCCATCAAGTAAAGTGAGCTTAGGAGAGACAGAACAGGCTGAACTATAGGAAGATATGCAAGTTAATATTAGGTGGATGTACTTATAAATCCATGCTTACTCTGGTAATTTATTTAAGCATTTGGAGTAAAGTGAATTGAGAAGGGAGCATTGCATAGATTATTTAGGTAAACATTTTTCAACCACTGTCTTGTATCTTTTTGAAAATATTTCACTCAAAGCATGACAACTGAGGTTAATTCTTTTCTTTTCACCATCAGAGTCATGTTTATTTTGTTAGTTTGGCAGAATAGGTCTATATCCTCCACTATATTTATCCTAAGAAATAGGAAATATCTTGAAACTACAGGAGCTGCTCAGGAAAAGATAAGTGGTTTCAAGTGGCCAATCAGAATCTGTGAATTTTGGGCTCAGATTTTGGGGGAAACAGTTTAAACTTTCAAAGACAAGAAGGTGAAGTTTATGAAAGTACTTCATTATTTTAAGCTCTGAGCTTAAAACAACCTTTGGAATTAGACCAGGCAGACATTATTACTTCTGTTTAATAGCTGTGGATCCTTAAAATCAGAGAGGTTAGGTTCTTTGCTCTAAGTCATACAGAAATGGCAACACTAGTATTAATATTTTGTACTAATTTGTGACCTAGTATTTCCACTTTACCAGAATGACTATTCTAACCCAGAGTCAGCCAGTTGTTTACTTGAGTTCATTGCAGTGCCATTTCCAAAGCCTATCTTCCTTCTAAAAATTATATGTTTTCTTCTATCATTAATTAATGTTTTGTTGTTGTTGTTGTTGTTGTTGTTGTTGTTTTTCAGTTTTTGGTCGGGGCTGGTTTTGAATCCGCCACCTCTGGCATATGGGGCTGGCGCCCTACTCCTTTGAGCCACAGGTGCCGCCCCATTAATTATGTTTTTTACTTACCTTGTTTTTGACACTTTATGAGAATCTTTTTCATATTAAAATATTTTTCATTATTCCTATTGATAAAAGGAATTGGTAATTGCTCATGTGACCATTCCTTTTGGTTTGCATTTTTGGTTTTTTTAGAACCATACTTGATCTTGAGATCATACAGAAACTGTTGCATGACATTGCCTAAAACAGTGATTTCTAACTCATTGGCTGTAAGAACCTTAAAGGACATAAAGTTATTTGTGGGTTCTTAAAGATGTATACATAGCCAGTGTTATATATAGACAAAGTATTTCTATGACAAATATACACACTTAATATTTTAGAAATGCATGTACACTACTCTGAAAGATAAAACATATATTTATGTAAGTGTACGGGATTAAAAAGTAGGTGATCTCATCCATCACAAAGTTTATGGCTGACACCCTTACAACAAAAGAGAGATGAAGAAGAGAAAGCATAGCACATTTATGTAATCCAAGTTTTAGATGACATGGGAGTCTTCAGAAATGAAGTTCCAAAGACCAAGAAAATGTATTTTTTTTTTATTGTTGGGGATTCATTAAGGGTACATAGAACCAGGTTATATTAATTGCTTTTGTTCAATAAGGACCCTCCTGTAGTTGTGTCCCATCCCCAATGCTTACATTTGATGAATAGTCATATAGAAGTATGATTGGGCAAAAGAGGGTAAGTTCCAATGGTAATAAACTGGTGGAAGTAGGAAAAAGGATTTATCAACTCCTATTTAGATTATTTTGGCCCTTGGGTTTGTGGTTGGACACCTGTCATCTGAAGGTCTTCAGGGGAGAAAGGAAAATGTCAGAGAGTGACCTTCCTAGGTTTTATTGCTTGTTTGGGGAGAAACATTCTGGTTTCTATGATCCACTTAAGGGAAAGAAAGTGTAGAAAGGGGAGGTCAGAGAGACCTACCTGCTTCTGTGGTCCCCTCAATGTCTCAGCTCAAAATACTCAGCCTGCCAAGGAGCCATACCTCAGAGTATTGTATTCAGAAACCCAACAAAGAGAATTATTTACCTGGCAATTTGTGTGATTATTCATCTTCAGTAAAGACTGAAAGTCATGTGCTGTTTCCTAGGATCTACACAATTAATTTATTGAAAATAAAATTGTTTTGTTTTGTTTTCACTTGCAAAAGCTGCACGTGTTAATGCTCCATTTTGGTTCATTACCTAGATCTTCCCTGAAGTCATCAGAAGTTGTGCTGTCTTTCAGCAGCCACCCTCCAACTCTATGGGTATACTTTCTTGCTAGCCATTTTCTCTGTGATGTGTCTTAATTTATACCCTCTGTTCTTGCAATGTAGGCTTTGCTCTTTGCTAATGATATCTAGATAATTTCTAATGAACACTGAATTACAAGTGATGAATGCATTAAGTAGGAATAGAACCAGTTCTGCGTGTAGTAGAATTGTACATAATCAGGAAATTGACTCCTAAGCCAATTTATTAATCAGGAAATTATTACCCCCTGCCTTTAAGCTATGTTATAGACCAGAGGTCCTCAAACTATGGCCCACAGGCCACATGAGGTGGTGTGATTGTATTTGTTCCCGTTTTGTTTTTTTACTTCAAAATAAGATATGTACAGTGTGCATAGGAATTTGTTCATAGTATTTTTTTTTTTTTAACTATTGTCCGGCCCTCCAATGGTCTGAGGGACAGTGAACTGGGCCCCTGTTTAAAAAGTTTGAGGATCTCTGTTATAGACAGTTCAACTGAAGCAAAGAAAATATAAATCATTCAACATTGTGGTGACCACGCTGTGCTTAACACTTTAACAGCCTGTTAAGGGATGGTTTTGAGGGGAGCTTTAGTGTATAATTAATGTAATTTATCACAAATAAAGACATAGTATGAAGTAAAAAAAACAAACAAACAAACAAACAAAAGCCAAGGTTATTATAGTAAAATGCAATTAATAAGCAAAACTAGCATTAACATGAAAGACAATACAATAAAATTAAATATCTGTGAGATTTAGAAGCATATAGAAAGAAACAGCTCTGCAATTTACTAGTAGTGTGATCTTACACACAAACCTCAGTCTCCTTAACTACAGAGGGATATAATATGCAACTTTCAAGCTTACTGTGAGAATAAAGGTCATGTAAATGAATAACCATTCTTAGCAGGGGAAAAAGCATGTGCTAATTTCTGAATTCTAAGGAAACATGACATCTTACTGTAATTGCATAAGTTCAATATCTTAAGGAACAATGTTTTAATTGGAGAAAAAGGGCAAGTAAGGACGCTGGGGAGAGAAGAAAGGGCCAATTAAAAATAATGATATCTAATTATGTCTAATAAAATAATTATTTCCCAGATTTTTATACCAGAAAAAAGGCCTAGAAGTAATGAGAACCCTGTAGAGGTGAAAACTCCTACATCAAATTTGTGATCTTTAATAAAAACAGTGAATATTTATTGAGTACTTAATACATGTCAGACCTTGTATTGAGTGTTTAACACATATTATATCATTTGAAAGTCAAAAAAAGTCTTATATGGTGGGGCTGAGCACACTGGAGTCACGATAAATGAAGTTGGTGAAGTTACTTAGAAAATCTTAAGTACATACTCATTCTCTTCCTCCTCTTCCCATGGGGCCTAAGGACTAATAATCAGCAGAACTTGTATATAAAATCAGAGAGTCTGACTTCATAATATCAAATTCAGGGTCAATGACTTCTACAACTTTATATCCTCCAGGCAGTTATAGAGAGTCTAAGAAATCATAGATGCTCAATGCTCATTTATTGAAAAAAAAAAAATTAGTCTAAACTTCAACTATAGAGTGTTGATAGCTGTATATGTTTTCCTACAATTCTGCACATGCATACACATAAACGCATGAGAGTCATTGACCAACATATTATAATGTAGCATAGCTGATGTCTATTATTTAGCAGTTTAATTATCAATGTGTATTTCAAAAGAAGTGCACTAAGTACAAAAACTTTATAAATCTTCATAATAGCTAAATATATAATGTTTAGAGGTTGTTAGGGAATCACATTATCATTTTAAAAATCGATAAATAAAGGGCAAGAATCAAACATTTACCCGAACTTCCTTATATATAATGCTTTTTGGGGCAACTAAATAGTTAGCAAAGAAAACTTACTCTTTACAAAAGAACCACAGTTTATAAACACAAACAAAACAATAGAATTAGAAAAATAATCATTCTGAAGTCTTTAATAAGATAATGGATATAGGAGGGGGGCAGAGGGGATATATGATGGTGGACAGGAAGGACATTTAGCTGAGCCTTCCTAAAGCACAAGGGCAGAGGGAGAGGGCTGGGTCAGTCCGGTTGTGGAATATTGATATACAATGGTGGTTTGGAGTGTGCAGTGTGGAGGTGGACAGCTGCATTTGGCTGGAGCAAGTTTGGGCAAGTTTCTGGGAGCACACCCAGGCTGCAGCCGTGGGGCAGCAGTGAGGTCCCAGAAGAAATTTCTAGCAGTTTGTGGTTCTTGGGGGAAGTTAGGTGGTGGTGCTGTCCCGAGTGGAATTTGGAGTGTTGGCTGGAGCACCTTTACCACAGTTTGGCAACTGGTGAAGCATCCACAGGGGAAAAGTTCCCAGATGGGGGAATGAAATAATGGGAAAGGGCACCATTAGCTTGTATAAGCCACATCTTGCTGGGTGCCTGCAGGGAGTGGACCTTTACTCATGTCAGGATCAGGGATTCTAAAAAGACTGGAGATGTGGGCAGTCCTGAGCAGAATTTGGGGGCCAGTTCAGGGTGCTGTCTGGAGCAGTCCTACTGTGGTTTTGGTAGGGGGTGAAACATCCATGTAGGGGAAAGTTCCTGGTCATGGAGAATGGCAGCAGAAGTCTGTACAGGTGGGCCTCTTGCTGGGGTCTAAGGCTCCGTGGTCTGAGTTCTGTCTGTGGGGAGCAGCCCTTCCCTCAGGTCCAGGGACCCCTGCTGTCCATGGGAATACTTGCCGGGGTAATCTGTGAGACCTGTCTCTAAAGAACTGTCCAGAACTCTGGAATTCCAGATCTGTGGGGGCAGGAATCTTCCTGATAAACAGGCAAGCACCAGGAACAAATAAGCTGGCAAACTTCTCTAAGGCTGAGAACCA
Source organism: Loris lydekkerianus (assembly GCA_963574355.1). Classification (NCBI taxonomy): domain Eukaryota; kingdom Metazoa; phylum Chordata; class Mammalia; order Primates; family Lorisidae; genus Loris; species Loris lydekkerianus. The sequence continues at coordinate 35,142 of CAUYPK010062864.1, forward strand.
GAGAGAGGTTAACAGCTGTGTTGTTTGTCCCCCGAAGCACAGCGCCACCTCCTGTCCAGGAAGTATATTGCAGCATAAATATATTCCTACAAAAATTGAATCCCTATAAAGAATTAATGGATTTGACAGAAAGGGAATTTAAAATATGGATGATTAAGACAATAAAGAGATTGGAAGACAAAATTGACAGAAAGAACCAAAAATAAGACAAGAGATATGTAGAATACAGAAAAGACATTGATGAACTTAAAGAAATGAAGGAGACAATCAGGTAATATAAAGAAGTGGCAGAAATATCAAAAATAGATTAGACCATGGAGAAGAAAGAACATCAAAGCTAGATAAAGTCTTTGAGTTAATACAGGTAGTATAACAGAGTCAGAAAAGAAAAGTGAGAAAGCAGAGCAGGTGCTTAAAGAACTACAAGATACCATGAAGTGTTGACACATACAGATAATAGGAATCTCTGAAGGAGAAGACATTGTCCCAAAGGTATGGAAGCTCTACGGGAGATTATCATGAATGAAAACTTCCCAAGTGTTACTAAAGATCCTGACACACTCCTTTCAGATGGATGCTGAACCCCAAGTCATCTCAACTCTAACAGAACCTCTGTAAGACACATTGTAATGAATCTGTCCAAAGTCAAGATGAAGGAGAAAATTCTGCAAGTAGCCATGAAATAAGCACTAATTGACCTATAAGGGCAGAACCATTAGGTTGACAGCAATCTTTTTAACTGAAACCTTCAAAGTCAGGAGAGCACTGTCATCCACCTTCAACAAGCATCCTTATACAAAATAATTTTTAGCCTAGAATCCTATATCCTGCTAAATGTAGCTTCAAAATTGATTGAGAAATCAAATCATTTGCAGATATACAAGCACTGAGAAAATGCATCACAACTAGACTAGCTCTATAGAAAATACTTAGACCTATTCTGAATACTTAACAACACAATGAACCACTGCCAAAGTAAACATCTAGAAGGCAAAGGCCAGAATTTAGCTTCCACAATGGTACAAAGGATTAAACTACACAACAAACTACCTCACAATAAGATGAAAAGAATTCTACCACAACTATTATTACTTTTAATTAATGTCAATGCATTGAATTCCCCACTGAAGAGACACAGGCTGGCTGACTGGATGAAAAAGCACAAGGCATCCATATGCTGTCTATAGGAAACACCTAGCCTGGAAGGACAAATTAAGACTCAGGGTTAAGGGATGAAAAATAGTGTTTCAAGCAAATGGAAATGAGAAGAGAGGGGTTGCATCATATTCTCAGATACAATAAAATTCAAAGATTTTCTTTAAGTAAAGAAAGACAAAGATAGACACTTCATACTCATCAAAGGAACAACACAAGAAGAAGACATGTTGATACTAAACATTAATACACTCACTTAAATGCTCTCAGATATATGAACAGACCTTTATGGGTCTGAGCAATATGATATCCCTTAACACCTTAACATCTAGGGACTTCAACATCCCACTGACAGAACTGGACAAATCCTCTAATCTAAAACTGAACAAGAATAAAAAGGACTTAAACATGATCCTAGATCAAATGGGATTGATAGACACATACAGAACACACCATCCCAAAGGAAAAGAATATACTTTTTTTCTCATCAGCTCATGGCACATACTCCAAAATATATCATATCCTAGTATACAAATCAAACTACAGCAAAATTAAAGGAATAGAAATGATACTATGTCTCTTCTCAGACCACAAGGCCATAATGGTGAAGCTCAACTCCAACAAAGTTGTTCATCTCCATACAAAATTTTGGAAACTAAACAAACTTAGGCTGAATGATAGTTGGGTTCAGGAAGAGATTAAAGAGGAACTTGTTGATTTCCTCAGACACAACAACAATGAAAACACAAGTTACCAAAACCTCTTGGATATAACAAAAGCAATCCTGAGAGGAACATTTATCATGCTAGATGCTTACCTTCAAAAAACAGAAAGTAAGCACATCAGCACACTCACAAACCACCTTATGGAACTGGAAAAAGAATAACAATGTACCCCCAAACTAAACAGAAGAAAAGAAATAACCAAACTTAAATCAGAGGTTAATGAATTTAAAAAAAAAAAAAATTAAAAAATTAATGAAATAAAAAGTTGTTTTTTTAAAAAAGTAAATAAAATGGATAAACCCTTGGCCAGACTCACTAGAAACAGAAAAGAAAAAGCTCTAGTAACCTCAATCAGGAATGATAAAGAGGAAATAACAACAGACACCACAGAGATACAAGAGATTATCTCTGAATACTACAAGAAACTATGCCCAGAAATTTGACAATGAGGAGGAAATGGATCAATACTTGGAATCACACCCCCTCCCTAGACTTAATCAAGAAGAAATAAACCTGAACAGACCAATATCAAGCACTTATATAAAAGAAACAATAAAAAATCTCCCAACAAAAAAATGCCCTGGTCCAGAAGGTGTCACACCAGAATTTTATTAAACCTTCAAAGAAGAGCTTATACCCATACTGCAGTAATTATTCCCAAAAATTGAGGAGGAAGGAATCTTCCCTACCACATTCTATGAAGCAAACATCACCCTGATACCAAAACCAGGAAAAGACTTAACTAAAAAGGAGAACTACATACTAATTTCACTAATTAATTTAGATGCAAAAATTCTCAATAAAATCCTAGCCAATAGTTTATCATTTAAAAAGTCATACATCATGATCAAGTAGGATTCATCCCAGGGATGCAAGGCTAGTTTAACATACACAAATCAATAATATCAACAGGAACAAAAACAAAGACCATATGATCATCTCTATAATGCAGAAAGAGCATTCAATAAAATTCAACATCCTTTCCTAATTAAAAAATATAGGCATTGGTGGCACATTCCTTACACTGATCAAAGCCATCTATGACAAACCCACAGCTAATATACTGAATGGAGTAAAATTGAAAGCTTTTCCTCTCAGGACTGGAATAAGACAAGGCCTCTATTGCCACTACTCTTCCATATGGTGTTGGAAGTTCTAGCCAATACCAGCAGGCAAAAGAAAGAAATTAAAGGCATCCAAATGGGGGCAGAGGAAGTGAAACTCTCCCTCTTTGTCAATGATATGATCTTATACTTAGAGAACTCCAAAGACCCAACCACCAGACTCCAGGAAGTGATCAAAAAATACAGTAATGTCTCAGGATGTAAAATCAATATCCACAAGTTGGCCTTTGTATATGCCAATAGCAGCCAAGATGAGAAGGAAATCAGGACACAATTGCCTTCTCAGTAGCTCCAAGGAAAATGAAATACCTAGGAATACACCTCACAAAAGAGGAGATGGAACTTTACATAGAAAACTATGAACCCTTAAGAAAAGAAATAGCAGAAGATATTAACAGATGAAAGAACATACCTTGCACATGGCTAGGAAGAATCAACATTGTTAAAATGTCTATACTTCCCAAAGCTATCTACAGATTCAATTAACATTGAAATACCTATTAAAATGCCAACATCATACTTTAAAAACTTGGACAACATAATTCTGCATTTTGTATGGAACCAGAAAAAAACCCATGTCACCAAGGCAATTCTTAGTAATAAAAACAAAGCCAGGGGCATCAGCCTACCAGACTTTAGGCTGTAATACAAGGCCATAGTGATCAAAACAACATGGTATTGACACAAAAATAGAGACATAGACATTTGGAACCAAATAGAAAACCAGGAGATGAAACATCTTACAACCACCTAATCGTTGATAAACCAAACAAGAATATACAGTGGGGGAAAAAATCCCTATTCAGTAAATGGTGCTGGGAGAACTAGATATCCACATGTAAAAGACTAAAACTAAGTCTGCACCTTTCTCCCCTCACAAAAACTGATTCAAGATCGATAAACTCAATTAATCAACATAAAGAGAGTGAACAATCCCTTAGATTGCTGGGCAAGAGACATGAATAGAACCTTCTCTAAAGAAGACAGACGAATGGCTAACAAATATATGAAAAAATGCTCATCTTCCTTAATTATTAGAGAAATGTGAATCAAAACCACCCTGAGATATCATCCAACCCCAATTAGAATGGCCCACATCACAAAATCTCAAAACTGGCAGATGCTGCCATGGAGGTGCTGAGAAGGCAACTCTTTTACACTGCTGGTGGGACTGCAAACTAATACAACCTTTTTGGAAGGAAGTATGGAGAAACCTCGAAGAATCAAGCCATTTGATCCTGCAATCCCATTACTGGGCATCTACCCTAAGGGAAAAAACAAAATTCTTTTACCACAGGAACATTTGCACTAGACTGTTTGTGCATCTCAATTTACAATCACCAAAATGTGGAAACAACCTAAATGCCCACCAACCAAGGAATGGATTAATAAGCTGTGGTATATATACACCATGGAATACTATTCAGCCACTAAAAAAGATGGACACTTTGCATATTTTGTATTAACCTGGATGGATGTGGAACACATTATCTTAGTAAAGCATCACAAGAATGGGGAAACAAGAATCCTATGTACTCAATTCTGATATGAGGACAATTAAGGTCCTAGTACACAGTAGGAGGTAGGGGAAGGGGAGAGCTGAGAGAAGGAAGGAGGGAGGGGGTGGTGGGTGAAGGGTGTGGTACACCTTTTGGGGGTGGGACACAATTATATGAGGGTCTTTATCTAACAGAAGCAATCAATGTAACCTTTTCTGTGTACTCTCAATGCATCTCCAACAATAAAATAATAATAATGGATATAGGAAACAATTATCATGGAATAATAAAACCATATATAACTTTGTAAGAAAATTATGTAATAGGATGGGCTGATATCATCTTAAGTTACTGATCAATTTTAAGAACAAACATTGGGTAAAATGGACAATGTTGCTTTATAGTATCTTGGAAAAAGTTGTACACAGGAAAATCTGTGAAATAATTCTTTAAAAAAGCAAAAACAAAATTGACCCCGAGTATAATAAAATCTATAGATCCAACTCCCTAATTATGGAAAATTCAAGAGATTATTATTGAAAATGCATATGGTGATGGAAAACACAATATAATGACCATGTTAAATACACAAACATAAAATTAGTCAACCTCAAAATGTGATAAAATTCTACAGGGCATAGCCCAGTTTCTTCCATAAATAAATTGCATTTTTTAGGAAAGGAAGGAAAACATATAGATTAAATTAAACTGATAAAATATATCATCCAAATGCAATGTATAAACCCTGTTTGGACCTTTACAAAAGCATTTTTGAGATAAATAAAATAAACTGACCATAAATTTAAAATCAGATGATACTAAGAAATTACTGTTTTCTCTTTGCATGATGTATGTTGTTAAATTTTATAGCTTTAATTGGGAGACATTTATACTTATTGTAAATATTAAAAGTGAATTGTGTAATCTGAGGTTTATGAGGTTTATTTTAAAACATTCCAGAATTTTAAGTTGGTGGGAATAGGAGAAACAATGCTTTCAGAAAAACTCTAGTTGTTGAATCCTGATGACAGATACACAATAGTTCATTGTGTCTTTTTTTATTATGACTTCTCAGCCTTTACATAAGATGAAATGTAGTTTATTTTTACTGATTTCAGCATATTTAACTATTACCTTAGTAAATTTTAATTTTTAAATGGTAGCTATTGATTCTCAGGTAATTTTATTAGCTTTACTCAATAAAGGGTAGCTATGATTACAATTGAATGGGTGGGGGAAGGTCTGAAAAACAAAGCTGGCGAAGTGATTTTAATCTCAAATAAAGGAGCAAATACAAGTGATTCAGTGAAAAAAGAGTAAGACTAACCACATCAAGGCCAGGGAGTGGGCAAATGATCTACACAAATCCCAGAAATAGAGGACCAGTGTTTGTAGCTAGTATATCTATACTCACAAACTTACGCTCTCAAACACAATATATCTAAATTTGAACCCATATTCAAATCCCATAATTGTTTAACTTCCACTGACCTTTATTTTAATTAATGGAAAAATCCAGAAATCTAGCAGTTAATCCCAAATCTTTCTCTCCTTCATTTCCCATTACTCTTAAATTCATCTCCTATGTATCTCCCAAATCCATTCACTTACATCCATCTTGAGAATCATCACTCTGTGCCCAACAACACTATTTTTTCCCCCAGCTTATTCCAATAATCTAACAGTTATTTCTACATTTAGTCTAGCTTTCATTCCACATCTGTTCTCATCTGAGTAGCTTTGGTGAAATGTTTTAAATTAATAGATGATAGCATCTAAACTCTGCTTCAAACTCTTTATGAACTGTGATTGGGTCCATATGTACACCTCAATGCTTATATCACATCTCTACCACTTTGGTGCTACAGCCAGCCTTAAACTGCCCTAGGAGCCTTGAATATACCATGTTGCTTCCTCTTTGGAACCTTTGGTGTGGTATTCTGCCTGCCTGGAAAGCTCACACTCCCACTGTTCTCCTCTTTACTAAACAGACATCTTCTAATCTTTCAGATGTCACTTGAAATGTTACTTCTCTTTCCTTGATTCTCTCCTCATGAGATTACATAGACTCTTCCATCTTTCCTAAGTGCTTCCTGTTTTTCTTTTATAGTCACTTAAAAAGTCACTTAATTTATGAAAGGATTATTTAAAGTATATGCAGTTTAAAATATTAATAAAATTATGAATATTAAAATATTATTTTAGAAGATTATGGTCTTCATGATGATAGTGAGGTGGGATAGGAAACCCTCTGAAACACCTTACCCGTGATTGAAAGAAGGAAGTAGCTAAAATAAAAATTAAGGAACAAGAGTAGCCACCAGTGTGGCACTGCACTTATTGCCTGACCCATTGTTCAGAGTAAAATTGTTTTCTTAGCCAGACTTGTGATCTCCCTACCCAGACTTGTGATCTGTGACTGCTGATCTGTGACTGCTGTAACAGTAAGTGCTGTAATGTTTTTTTGTTCTTCTGTAACAAACCAATGATGAAAGTCAGTTGCTTGCTTGCTGTCTGGACTGACAGAACAGATCATTTACCCTATGTAAACCCTTCCCTTCTCATGGCCTGGGCTGTTCCCTCTGTATCCACATAGGGGGATAGTCAGTTGGCCAACCTAATAAAGACTCCTAAAATTGGTTTTAATTAATTGATGTCTCTGGTGGTCCTTTAAAATCTCGCACTCTGTAACTTAGAAGGTTCTCTGTTTGCTGACTGTATGATCCCCATCTCTCAGGCTATGCCTAACAGCTGATGCTCAGTATATATTTACAGAGTGTTTACTAACCCTCTAAGTTTAACCAAGACAGTATTACATTAATTCTGTATTCGGTCATACAATAATCTCCCAAAATAGTATAAGACCTTTCAAATCCTATACCTGGAGATAACCTGGAGACAGGTAAAGAATGTACACCTAGAGTCAGGAAGGCGCTGGTAAATGGTAAATTTAATATTTACCAGGACTGGCAATAAGACCACTGCAATTGTGGGCCCAGGAGAAGTGGCCTATATTGGGAGGAACGGATAGGTTGATTTAAGGAAATCTTCTGTGGAAAGGAAATAAAAAGGCAAAGTACATTTTAGTTATTCCTGTAAGCAGGCATTGAAGATTATGAGAAACAGACTTGGAAGAGCAAGCACAAAACCCTTAGAAAGGATGATGGAGACTTTCTAAGTTGTTTCACTAAGAAGCCTGAGAGAGGCAAGTGTGAGGCAAAATTCTCCATTAAACTGAACATGAAACATTGAATTCTGTCTGCAAGTAGATGGAAAAGAATTATTAAAGGCCACGTGTGGTTATAAGCAATACAGAACCAAGACTCCCCCAGGACAAGAAGCCCTGTGTTAATCCTCTTTGTGGCTCCGAAAGACGCAGAGACAGAAAAGATTAAGCCTCCTTGTGTATATCATGTGATGACTTCCTGATCCCGGCGGAGCCGGCATCTCCATGGAAACTTCTCTTCCTCTTCAACCACACACTGCAAAGGCTACTACCTGCAAAGGCTGCTCTGAGTCTCAAAAAAGTTGTGTGGAGGAGCCTTGATGGCTTTTTTTTTTTTTTTTTTTTTTTTAAACGATGAGACAAGCTCCAGTGAAAGGCCGGGAAAGCCCAGCAGGCTGACCAATCAGAATCACCAGGACAACTAGGTTCCCTCAAACTTACCCCAGGGTCCAAACACTGATGATTCCCTCAAAGGTTTTGCTTTCCCTCCCTTGTTCTTTAAGTTCAGCTCAGCTTTTGGTGTTGAGCAGGATAAGGAAGGAAGCAACTTTGATTTTGTCACACTCTTCAGCTCACAAAAGGGCTCGCTCACCTTGGTTTAAACCTCTAAGTAAGCCCCTCCGTGGACTGGTCCCCAGTTTAAGTTTCTATAATGTGAGGAGGCTTGTTTGAATCTTAATTCTTCACCACAGGAATCTGAAACACAATTTCCACCTCTACGCATTTCTCTTCCCTCAAACATTATCTCTGTTCTCTTTTGTCTTTCCAACTTAGGCTCGCTCTCTGAGATTTCACTCTAGGGGCACTGCCTCCCAACACTCACCCACTCCAAAACTGCACTGTCCTTTCTCATAGCCTCAGTTTACAAATATTTCCATTCCATTAAAAGGTTGTTGCACTTATTATCTATGATACTATTAATATAAATAATTAAAATTATATTTTTAGCCGTGCATTTCAATTACTTTGTCTCATTATACACACAGGTAAAGAATTGAGATGATTAAAATATATTTCTTGAATAAACATATTACTCCTTGTTTGTTCACTCACTATATTAAGAATTCCTCTGTGTGAGTCACATTGCAAACAAAATTTCAAATAAATTCCATTTATAGAATTTATGATTGAATAAATGTGGCTAAAGTATTCAGAGAGAGAGAGAGATCTTTGGAGTGGAGGACTATCCCCACAATGAAGCAAATCACCCAAAAATTAAAGTGACCTATTCTTGAGAATAGTCAGAAAATGCATTAAGATAATCAGAGAAAATTATCAGAATTTTCTTTTCTTTTAATAATTTGTATAAAATAAATGAGCTTAAATGTAATCAGATATAAGACATAATCTCTGGGTTGTATAGAAAATCACTCGCTGCAAAGTGAGTTCTACAAATATTATAGCCTATTTTCTGGTCTCTGAAAAATAACTAATTTGTACCCATAATCTCCAGCATGTCTTTACCTTTCTTAATAAGAGAAAGACACTACTTCTCATTTGCAAGGTCAAATCATTGTTAATTTTATAGTCAATGAAGTGGATTTTTGTGGGTCAGGCATTACCATTATTGATCTTACTGTTAATATTCTAACCATAAGTATTAAATTACTAATGGTGAAGAGGATTTTTCATTTTTAATATAAGCCTCTTCTACTTATGGGATATATGCCAACTCCAAAGAAATGTTAGTCATGTGCTTTTCAGAAGATGAAAGCTTAAGATAAAGGCTGAAAGTGTTTGATGCTGGAGGTGGGAGTGGTATTACATAGGTCATAGCCAAGACATGTGATAGTCACTGTAGGAGTAACTGGAAAGTGAAGTCTGTTGCTCTGCTGCTCTGATTGACCAGCCAGAAGACCCTGTGAGGACTAGAGGAAGAATGCTCCTGGCTGTTTTGTACTGCCTGCTGTGGAGTTTCCAAACCTCTGCTGGTCATTTCCCTCGAGCTTGTGCCACTTCCAGGAACCTGATGGAGAAGGAATGCTGCCCACCATGGAGGGGCGATGGGAGTCCCTGTGGCCAGCTTTCAGGCAGGGGTTCCTGCCAGGACGTGCTTCTGTCCAGTGCACCGCGGGGGCCTCAATTCCCCTTCACTGGGGTGGATGACCGTGAGTCTTGGCCCTCTGTCTTTTATAACAGGACCTGCCAGTGCTCTGGCAACTTCATGGGATTCAACTGTGGAAATTGCAAGTTTGGCTTTAGGGGACCAAACTGCACAGAAATACGACTCCTGGTGAGAAGAAACATCTTTGATTTGAGCATCTCAGAAAAGGACAAATTTCTTGCCTACCTCACTTTAGCAAAGCATACTGTCAGCACAGACTACGTCATCCCCACGGGCACCTATGGCCAGATGAATAATGGAACGACACCCATGTTTAATGATGTTAACATTTATGACCTATTTGTCTGGATGCATTATTATGTGTCAAGGGACACACTGCTTGGGGGTTCTGAAATCTGGAGAGACATTGATTTTGCCCATGAAGCACCAGGTTTTCTGCCTTGGCATAGACTCTTCTTGTTGCTGTGGGAACAAGAAATCCAGAAGCTGACAGGGGATGAGAATTTCACTATTCCATATTGGGACTGGCGGGATGCAGAAAACTGTGATATTTGCACAGATGAGTATATGGGAGGCCACGACCCAGCAAACCCCACTCTGCTTAGCCCAGCATCATTCTTCTCCTCTTGGCAGGTAAGATGTGCTGAACATACAGTGTCAAAGCTATCGCTTCTCCAGACAGGTCTTTATCAATTTCCCTCCAACTTGTCCCAGGTAGTATAGAAAACCTTATCATGTTCCCTTGTAGCTCACTTTAGACATTTGTGTGACTATTTGTCTAATCTCCTCTATGAAGTTTCTAAGGTGCAAGGAACAAAGAGAATTTGATTTATCATTGTTATTTCCAAGCACCTAGTATAGTCCCTGGCAAATGGCAACAGCTCATAATATATTTGTGAATGAATAAGTGAATGAACAAATATTTAGGTGATTAAATAATTGATCTAGGCCAATGTTTCTGAATAATAAAATTATTCACAATAATGCTCCATAATAGCCAAATTAAAAACACCAATTCCTTGTCCTATCTTAGACCCACTGATCATAATCTTCAAGAGGGGATCCCAAGAACTTACTAAAAGTCTATGGTGATTATTGTCATAAAAAAAACTCCAAGCAATACTTACTGGATTAGATATTCATTTTTTATTTATTTATTTTATTTCTTATTTTCCTAAGAGACAGAGTCTCACTTTGTCACACTCAGTAGGGTGCTGTGGCATCACAGCTCACAGCAATCTCCAACTCTTGGGCTTAGGTAATTCTCTTGCCTCAGCCTCCCAAATAGCTAGGACTTCAGGCACCTACCACAATGGCCAGATATTTTTTGTGGTGTTGTTGCAGTTTGGCTGGGGGCCAGGTTCAAACCTGCCACCCTTGGTATATGGGGCTGGCGTCCTACTCACTTAGCCATAGGTGCAGCCCAGATATTCATTTTTTAATATGCAAGAATCCTGAAACTCAAATAGATAAATATTGGAAACAGCTAATATTGATTGAGCATATAGCATGTGTGAGCCGTGCTGCAAGTGTTTTTGTGCATTGACTCATTTAATGTGCTTATTAACCTTTCCCCATTTTAAAGATATTGAAGTATTGAATAACTTGCATAAAATCATACAGGTGGTAAGTAGCAAAATGTTTGTTTTTTCGTAGTCTGGCTGTATGACTTCTCTATGCTATTTCCAAGGACATGACTACTGTCATATAGTTAGCTAAAAGATCTTGCCCATTCTGTCTCACTTTTTCATGAAGCTGCTGAGGAAATTAGCTTTCTTTCTAACTACTTGCAAACTTTAGATATAAGTGATCACTGTTTTGAAATTGGATTCCTATTTATTCCATTCTAAATTTTTCATTATGGATTAGAGACAAACAGTAACCAAAGAAATATGTGTTTAATTATTTATCATTTTAAAATCACAAAGGTAGAAGGAATGTTTTTCTGCCTAACTCCCAAACATTTCTAATGCAGCACTTTTGATTAGCAATGCTTTATTAAATTAAGTCCAATATTTGAATGGGATGGGAAAAATCATACACTTGATGCCTCACACCCAGCAGTTTTGAAATGTAGCTGTCACCCCCTTCCAAGGTCACATACCTTCCAAAGGGAGCCTATTGGAGCTTCACTGGAAAACAGCTACTATATGACTTCTGGTGTGGTGGTGAATGTAAGCTATTTACCAAGAGTAATAAGTATGTTTGTGTAGGAAAGGCTATAAAAAAAATCTATTTCAGTAATCCTTCAGACCTCAAGCCTTAATCTATAAAGTGCAAAACTCTCATCTAGCTCTCACATCATCTGTTATTGCTGAAAATGCTGCCACACTTGGATGTGGATTTTCAGTTATAATGCTTTCCTTAACTATGTTACTTCACTTGACCAGAAAGGCTGGAGGATTCTCTAAATTATCATTAAAAAATGACAATAATCACATTGAAGATTAACAGATAGCTACAAAATAATATTTAATTGTATGAGGTATATATCTCCAGATGATATCCAGAATTATATTCATACTGTCTTTTCTAATAATTTATTGATTGTCAAGTAGGTTTTTGGGTTTTTTTTTTTCTTTTTATGATTGTGGTCAATTTGATCACTTTCTAAAGAAAAGTTTTGGGTTTAGTGTGTAAGCACTGGATATTATGATATTAAATTTCACCTTGTACTATGTTTTTAAAATAAAATTAGGATATAGAGTAAAGGGGAAGACCCCTAGGGGGTGGGCAAAAAGAAAACTATAATTTCAATAAAGAAGGTGAACATTTAAAGTCCACCTATTGTGTCTAAGTTGATTCAAGAGATAATCAGTGACAGGCACCCCATCTCCACTGGCTGTTCCCATTTCTCTACACAGACTCTCTGGTTACTGAATCCATTAAAAATTAAGATTCAGCCTATAGTCCCATCTTCTGGGGAGGCTGAGGCAAGAGAATCACTTGAGCCCAAGACTTTGAAGTTACTGTGAGCTATGACGTCATGGCACTCTACCAAGATTGACAAAATGAGACTTTGCCGCAGAGGAAAAAAAAGAATTAAGATTGGTTGCTTATACTGATTTAATTCAGTAGTTCTCAGTGTCAAAATCACCTAGGGAGACTTTTTATTTATTTATTTATTTATTTTTTGAGACAGAGTCTAACTCTGTTGCTGTGGGGTTTAGTGCCATGACATCATCATAGCTCACAGCAACCTCAAACTCCTGGGCTCAAGTGTTCCTCATGCCTCAGCTTCCCAAGTAGCAGAGACTACAGGTGCTGCCACAATGACTAGCTAACTTTTCTCTATTTAGCAGAGACAGTGTCTCACTCTTAATCAGGCTGGCCTCCTAGAGTATGAGCTAATAAGCCCTGCCTACCTGGGGAGCTTTTTAGAAACGTTTTTCTTTTTCTTTTTTTTTTTAATTGTTGCACAAGCTCCACCACTTAACATTGTTTTTTTTGTTTGTTTGTTTGTTTTTTTGGGGGGTTAATTTATTTTTATTTTATTTATTTTGATTTATTCACATATCCCCCACCAACTTCTCTCCAGAAACTCAGATTTAGGTGGTTTGCTTTAAAACTTCCTAATGTGATTCTAATATGCAGCCAGTACTGACAATCACTGATTTAATGATTATGGAAATTGTTTGGGTATCTCTTTACTTTCACATTATAAAAACACAAATTCTGTAATAAACATACCATTCATTTGAATGCTTTAGGCTGAATTAAACACTCAAATTAAGAACTAGACTGTTTTGGGTAAGGTAAATTTTCGTAGCTTCCAGATTAAGTAAATTCATTAATGCCTTCCATATCAGCCAGGCTGATAGCTCCTTTCATACAAAGCCTTTATTTTTTTTATTGGTTTCAGATAGCTTTTCAACTGACACCAAAAATAGGGATTTTAGAGATTTGATAGCATTTATTAACTGAGTAGAGAGACCATCAGGTGTATCTAGGACAGCGCCTGCATTGTATAAAGATTGAGAAGGGTAAAAATGGTAGGATGATTTGTCCAAAATCACACATCTGAGGACAAAAACAGAGTGGCTATGACTTCAAGCTATTTAAGTCAACAGGGATGGTTCCCTATCTATAAGGGTCCATTTAGGCTCAGAAAGAGTGGAACAAACCACTAATTTACAGATATATGTAATTTGAAAGGTAGTCATTTTGAATCCCTTAAAATTAATTTGTGCCAGATAACATAGACACAATGAGGTGGTCTTTTCATTTATGTCATAATGAAACTACTCTGTTAGGCTGCTTTATACACCTCCTATCCTCATGTGGAATTTGACTCTCTCCTTTTGTGCCATAATTACATTTTTCATAGACTTACATCATAGAACATATTAATTTTCAGTTCATATGATGGTTTTCAAACTTGTCTATGTCTACCAGATTATTAGCCACTCCTAGGTAGAGACCATTTCCAAATAGTACTATATCCCCAGAGCCCAGACCATAATATATACATTAAATGGGCTCTATAAATACATGCTAAATTGAATAAAATTTGACAACAGAGAAATGTTAGCTCCAGTGCTAACATAAATTAAAAATTAAACTCCACATGTGTAGATTTCAAGGACCTTCAACCATACATTTTTATGTATGGCTATCCAATGCCAAGGACACATGATGTCAACAGTCGCCACTTACTCAAATTTAGAGATAAGACATTTTGTGTCGTCTCCTGGGGTAGCCTCTATACAGAGGGTGACAGAAAAAAAGTTATATTCATTTTAAGAAAGAGAAAAATTGTGTTAAAATTGTAATATTCAAGTCACATTTGACTTTGGCAATTACAAAAGATACAAAATATAATGTACAAGAAAACACATTATTGATATATGTTAAATATTACAACATAATACACTTTTTTCCTTTCTTAAAATGTGTATACATTTTCTGCACCTTCTGGGTATATGTGTTTGTACATTGAAGAAAGAAAAAGGAAAGCACAATAAAGAAGGTCAAGCAAGGTGGCAACGTAGCTGCTGCATAAACAAGATTAGTAATACTCGGCAAAGTTTCTATCATGTAAGATAATATATAAAATCAGATAATTAATGTTAATTTTCTTAGAAAGCTTACATTTGTACTTCATGTCTTTTTGTTTGTTTAACACCAAAAGCTATTGAAGTAGAGGGCATGTCCGTCATCAATTAAAATAGTTCATTACTTTTGGAGGTGGATGTTGCTTAATAACATTTAAGTACAAAATACCTATGCTCAACACAATTAAGTCCATGTTATACAGCCAACAGATAAGCTAGCCATAAAAAGGAAAGGGATATTAAGGATAGCTGTCATGAGGAATCAAAAGAAAGAGCAGAAAACATTTCCTAGCTGGTAGACATGAGCAAATCGTGGCCGGGAAATTCACTCATCAGGTGCAAAACACATCACATGGAAGCAAACAGTGGGAAGGAAAAAAAGTCACATTTGAGTAGAGAGTCATGGGTTTTAGGTAACCATGACAACAGCTCATTGAAATAACAGCTTCTCTTTTTTCTTTATGAAAAAGATTCTGTGGAATGTCATATGGTTTACAATTTTTTTCCCCAGATAAACCTCTAATGCCATAACAGAATCTTTGCTCCTGAAAGCTTTTAATAGCTGGCAGTTTATAGCTATTTCTTTAAATTTAAGAGAAAACTCTATCGGTTCATTTGTTTTTTCTGTCTATGTCCCTTTTTATCCTTTGACTTGGGGCACTGGACTTTTTTCCCCAGCATGTTATAAATCACTTGTGTTGAACTAGAACAACACCCAAGTTGTCATCAGAAGATCAGGGCTCCACTTCTACCTCCACCTCATGCCAGATGACTCTGGACAAGTTATTTAGAATCTTTGACCTTTGGTTTTTCTCAAGAGAATAAAATGAGGTACAATTATCATATAAAGTCTCTTTTTTGTGTGTTAGTAAAAGGACTACATGGAATCAAAGAAAGGGACTCTTTCTGAGTCACATTAGCATGAATTTGAGTGGACTTTTTAAACTTAGCCACAAGACCCTGAGCAAGTTGCTTAACCATTCTGAGACTTTTTCCTCTAAAATTAGAATAGTATATGTTAAAACACTACTGTGAAGGAATTCAGAGAAATTTATTGCAGCAAAATGATTTGTTTAGTATCTGACATATTGTTGGAGTTTCATGTGTGGAAATAATTGTTATATTTTTAAATTATATATCAAACTTAGCAATTATAATAATGAATATTTGAACAGTATAAGACCCAGAATTAAAAATGATTTGGTGGCTATCTAATGATCTTTTATACAATAATAATTACAGTAGTTGTCATTTTTAAACACCACACCTGACACTATACTAAGTGCTTTACATATACCCTGTTTCCCCCAAAATAAGACAGTGTCTTATATTAAGTTTTGCACCCAAAGATGCACTAGGTCTTATTTTCAGGGGATGTCTTATCTTTCCTGTAAGTAGATCTTATTTTCAAAGGATGTCTTATTTTCGGGGAAACAGGGTATTAGATTATTTGTTCCTGATAAATTGTTATAATCTCAATTTACTGATGAAAAGCTTGATACTCAGAGAATGCACATTACTTGCTGAAAATCATGCAGCTAGTAGCTAATATTAAAAACCGTATTTCTGAACAGCTCCTGTGGCTCAGTGAGTAGAGCACTGGCCCCATATACTGAGGGTGGTGAATTTGAACCTGGCCCTGGCCAAAATGCAGCAACAACAAAAAAAATAGTCGGGTATTGTGGCGGGTGCCTGTAGTCCCAGCTGCTTAGAAAGCTGAGGCAAGAGAATCGCCTAAGACCAAGAGCTGGAGATTGCTATGAGCTGTGATGCTACAGCCCTCTATCGAGAGTGACAAAGTGAAACTCTGTTTCTAAAAAATAATAGTAATAAATAAATACCATATTTTTCTGACTACAGCCTTCACGATTATAGCCACAATGCTAACAACTTCTTGTACTCTGCCTTTTTTCTGTATCAGATATAAAGACAACGGTTTGTAGTTAAGTTTTTCAAATCATTTCTGGAACCAGGGTAGCTTTCTTCCTTGTTATTAATACCTCCAGTCATCTGAACATTTAGTTACGTGACAGTTGGCATTTCAGCAAAAATAGTTTCATGTAAACCTTTCTAATTTAACTGAGTCTGCTGTAGGAGTCTTTTAGGCAAGAGGATATTTTGAAAGTACCCTGAGAAAATGTATTATTCAAAGAGAAATAAAAATTATTTAATCTATGTACCTGCTGTGGTGTCTAGCTAATCAAAATGATAAAGGCATACAACATATGAAATTCAGCCCAAAAGTTAGGTTCGTTTGATTCAGCTATTCCTAAACCATTGAAAGGCAGTAATAAATGTAGTAGCTTTGAAACCAGGGGGACTGAGTTTTAGCACTCTGATTCTGACTCCAAACATCAGATGACCTTGACAGATGTCACTCAACAGTTCTAGCTATCAATTATATATGAAAAAAAGGACTGAAAGATATCTCAAAATGTAAGGAAAAGTTTTTTGAGCCAAGAACTATTTGTTGAAGAATTTTCGTACATCATATAGTACAATTAAACAAATTGAGACTTACCAAGTCTCAATAAAATATTTATTATCACAATGCTAGTAAGTAAATGAGACTGAACTGAAGCCTACATCTACTTGAAATGATAGCCAAATTTTTTCCACCATAAAATGGTTCAACTATTAAATTATATTTCAGTGACCAAAAATTAAAAGTAGCCTCTCTCAGAGTTTCTCTTCTAACGCAGTAACAGCTATCTGTCTATGCGTGTAAGTACACCATGATGTTTGCGCAATGACAGAATTTTATAGCAAGGCATTGTTCAGAACATATCCCTGTCATTAAGCAATGCCTGTGTAAACAGTATTAATTTAATAATTAGAAATCTAAAGATGTTCATCAGGGATGACCAGCTTTCCATCTTCTCTTAACTCAGAGGTGGTGACAATTTCTTTAACATGAAAATGTTTTTGGTACAGATTATCTGCAGCCGATTGGAGGAGTACAACAGCCGCCAGGCTTTATGTGATGGAACTCCTGAGGGACCGTTACTGCGCAATCCTGGAAACCATGACAAGACTAGAACCCCGAGGCTCCCTTCTTCAACTGATGTGGAATTTTGCCTGAGTCTTACCCAGTATGAATCTGGTTCCATGGATAAAGCTGCCAATTTGAGCTTTCGAAACACATTGGAAGGTAATCTCTTTTCATGTATATATATGAATACATGTATGAATACATGTATATATATTTCTAAATTTTAATTTAGAAGACTCTTACTCAAAATCCTGGGCCCCGAGGTGTTCTGAAGTGTTTGATAATTCAGAATTTTCTGAGCTAAGTAAGGGTATGTGTTGCATGAGTCTATATTGAGGATAACCCCAGCAGACTCTGAGCAGCACACCATAATCCATAATACTTCAGAGAACTGTATGAATAAACTGAGACTTGGGAATAAACTGAGATAATAGACAGTCTGATGGTAAATAAAGTCAGTTTTTTCCACTAAAAGGGTATTGGTGCAAAACAAAATAATTCCACAACAGAGCTTTTTATATGGTGGATGTACTACTATGTACCTATAGCATATAGGACTATGGGCCTATAGCATTTTCCTAAATTTTAGTGGATGAGACAAGCCCATTGTTTTAACTATCAGAACAGAACTTGTATGTCAGATCAAGATTCCATCCTCTTATCTCTCAAAATTTCTGTGGTTCATCAGAGATTTCATCTCATAGTCTGTTGTAACTCTTGGTTATTTCTCCTACAAATTTCTCAATCTTGCTTGTATTTTTCATTCTTCCCAATTCAGAGGTGACTAGTTCATGAAACCCATCCCATTCACCTCAATTTACCCTGGAGAAATAAACTCAAAACAAAAACAACACAAAACAAAAGCACCCAAGTCACAAATTCAGCAGGACGTTTGGGAAGACCTCAGAAGCTAAGTAGTAAGGCAGACAACTTAAAATTTAACACTAGACATCCTACAGCCTAATATTCCTTTGGTGGCCTACCATACAGATAAACTTTCTTGTTTTTTGTCATCTTTTTTGCCTTAATTTTTGTTGTTGTTGTTGTTGTTTTATGCCCTAATTTCTGTTGATCTACGATACGGAGTAGTTTTACTGTGTCATTCATTTCTGTTTTATTCTAACCCATAATCTCAATGTCTTATACACCAATGCAAATCTAAGCAAACAGAATTGCTTAAATTAAGCAAATTTAAGCAAATAGCTGTTTGCCAGCTGTTAAAATATAAATTATGTTTATTCTTTCACAAAAATATTAATGATTAATTTTTATGTGCAAGGCATTGGCCACACACTTTGTATGATGTTATCTCACTTAATTTCCTGAGGAATTGCGCATTGAGTCTCATGCCATCAGAGTTTAAATCCACATGGTATCACTACCCAGGTGACATTTGCTAAGTTTAACCTGTTTTTGCTTCATTTACAAAGCAAAGATAATCACAGCTGCTTCCTCGTGTTGCTGTGAAGATCATATGAGTTAATATTTGTTAATTAGAAAAGTCATTTTAGAGCAAGGGTAAAATTTCATCAGTAAGGTTACTACTTCATGCTAATTTTATAACTCTGTAATTTCTAGCTCTATACCAAAATAAAATTCTTTTCTTTTTTTTTTTTTTTTTTTTTTTTTTGAGACAGAATCTTACTTTGTCACCCTCAGTAGAGTGATGTGGCATCACAGCTCACAGCAACCTAAAACTCTTGGGATCAAGTAATTCTCTTGCCTCAGCCTCCCGAGTAACTGGGACTACAGGTGCCTGACACAACGCCTGGCTACTTTTACAGATGAGGTCTCACTCTGGCTCAGCCAAAACAAAATTCTAAACAATAAAGTAGACTAGTACTTAAGACCTCAACTCGTCAAAAAATTATTTTGGCAAAATGTTGGTCCTCAATCTAACTTACTCCAAAGAGGAACACATAGAAAAATGTTAATACTTTCCACTTCAAATGACTTTTAAAAACAACCTTTGAGAAGAAATTATAACCTTCTCCAAGCTCTTGAAATCTAGTAAGGGAATAAAATTTGACAGAAACAAAAATAGGCCATAAGGAGGTAGACATCTGAGCCTTATATAGTGTATGGTTGACATTACCAAAAATTCCAGCTTTCTTTAAATTTTATGACAGAAATCCTAGATCCAGGCAACTGTATGCCATCTGAAATCCTGTGCTAGGAAGCTTGTGAGGTTTTTAGAGTGGAGACCACCACTGCAGGGCCTTCCCTATTTATGGAGAGAGTACATTATGAAAAAGGTGGGCCTCAGTCTTTTCTCTCAAGGGGCATGACAAGACTTAAGGGAATTAAGGGGGCTGCCATAACTGGACCAGGAAATCAATCATCTGTGTTAGATTTTAGTTAAAACTAATAGTTTTACACCAACTGAGAAAATGTGACAAATTGATTAAGAGAAGAGATTTGTACTCTAGCAGACAATTGGACCAAATCCTGACTTTGTCTCTGATTTGGTGAATGATCTCAAATAAACCACTTAATTTTTTTGAGCCTTAGTGTCATCACCAGAAAGTTGTTTAACTATCTTCTTTATAGAGTTACTATGAGGATTAAGTTCCATAAGAACATCAGGAAACGCATAGGAGTAGAAGGTGCAGTGATCACAGTCATCTTTATTGTAGGGGGTTATTTAAGTAGTGTGGAAGAGAAAAACCACAAACGTTGAGGTTACCAAGTGGAAATATAGTCTAATACTTAAAATAATAAGCAGTTTGCAATAATAACAGATGGAAAAGGTTATGTTGATTTCTTCGGTTGAGTTTATAGAGATGACTAATTATGACTGATTCATCATTGTCTTCGTGCAAAGAGTGAAAAGATTTAGAACCGTAGTTCTCAAATTTTACCATGTGTCAGAATTACCTGGAAAACTTGTTAACCACGCATGGTGAGTTCTTACTCTACTTTCTGATTCTATGGCTCTCTCTTAGAGCTGGAGCATTTGCATGTGTAACAAGTTTACAGGTGCTGCAGCTGTCTATGGGACTACACTTTTGGAAACCACAAAATTTATACAGCTTTTGTGCTCTTAGCTATCCTATGATAAATACAAGATATGAAACACTCACCTACCAGTACATTTGCTGTGTTGCTTTGTTCCGCATAGCAAAAGGGTTTTATCCTGAGTAAAATTAAAAGTATTTCCTAAAAAATATAAATGCTAATTAGTTACATTTATGGCTATAGAGATAACACTTTGAGAAAAGTGGAAGTTGGTTGAAAGTTCATGCTTCCAGTGTACCTAGGGACTTGTTTAGATTCAACATTTATTTTGAGCTGTAATTTTATGTTTCTATCACAAGTAGTTGAAATTATAAGTCATTTTAAAGCACTCAGCCATCAAATACAACCTTTTAAAACCATTGTGTAACCTTTTGAAGCTGTGCACTTAAGATGCATATAAAGAAAACAAATTAGGAGGAATGTAAGCCAGGGAATCTAAAGTCACATTTTTTCCATCTTCAGCTGCACTTTTGTATATTTTTCTATTTTCTCTTTGTTTTCTTTTCTCCAATTGTATCTCTGAAATTCTATGAAATGCTAAAAGAATTCACATAAAATTATATTCAGTCCAATAAATCGTGTTCTATTCTGCTGAATGTTTAACTACACATCTTTCGCATTTCAAAATCTAGTAAGGATGATAAAGTGCATCATCAATAATTCATCTTTCTACAAAAACCTGTTGATAAATGTGTAAATGCCTAGCCAGTGCCTGCCACATACTAGTTGTTCACTTGTTTCAAACATTTTCAAGGAAACACAAAGATATCAATAAGAACATTTTTTTAAAGAGAAGTTTATGGTGGAGGATTTTAAAGGCAGAAACTGTTTGGGGCCATTCAACTGTGGTGTGTATAGAAGGAAAAATTTCATGTGATGGAAATAATTATTCAGAGGTAAAGTTTTTGAAGCACAAGTTCAGGTTTAGAGGATGGAGAACAATTTAGCCTAATTCACCAAATTTAAATTCTGGTTGAACATTAGAAGCACCTAGGGTGTTTTTAAAGCTCCAAGTTCCTTAGTCCCATTCCAAATAAATTAAATTTGAATCTCTAGATGTCAGAGTAAGCATTAGTACTAAAAACAAACAAGTAAACAAAATATCTTGAGAGTAATATTGGAAATGAAAAGAAATAAAAAGGGATAGTTTTTATTAAATCATCACTGTATACATTAATGCATTTATGGGGTAATATGAAAAAGTTAAATTATATAAACTTACAATTATATAAAATCATAATCATATTAAAAAGAAATTAATAAATATTTTAAAAAGAAAGAAAAAGAGAGATGGATTGACTAGTTGAAATTTCCTATTGTTGCCTTGGACCTGTGGCTGCGTTTATGAATTTCCCACAGGAATGTAGCACAAAAAAGATGAAGGCATAACACTAAGTAATTTAGAAAACTATCACTGCCCTCCATGAAGAACTGTGAGGCTTTTGGCATTTGTGACTGCTAACAAGGTCCCTGCTGGCTTATTAAACTTTCTATTCATGGGGAATCCCTAGACAAGATTGACACAATAACACATTCTGCATCTTGCCATAATTCAATGGATAAAAATGTCAAATTCATACATTTATTGCAGGAGTATAATAAAGAGAATTTTTCAAGGTGCGTTGTGAAGTCAGTATAAACACCATTCATCTGTGAGGTGCAGAAAAGAGCACAAACTTTGCAATCAACTAGTCCTATGTTCAATTCACTGGTTCCCCAACGACTAGCATAGATTTAGCTGTGTTATTTAAACTGCAGTTTTTACATTTGTAGCATTGGAATAATAATAACATTCATATAAGAAGTAATCCTGAGTTTCAAAGAAGATCACGAAAGAAAGGCATGCTATTACCATCATTTGGTATCTAGAATATCATTTTTGACTTGTTCTTCCAAAAGAGAATATCTCAGCAAGAGGTATTGATGTTGGTACAGTCATCTCTATTGTTTCAAGTTGACTTTCACAAACAACAACAACAAAAATGAATTATGTGAAAAGGTAAAATGATTTACTCATTTTTTTATATTATTTGCATCTCCTAACATTTTCACTGTTTTGTCACTGGATTACCACAGGAATAGACCCCTCTGAAGTTCCTTTGTGGGTTTTATGCGGAGAAATGTATATTTCTATGTTCTCAATTTCTACAGAATATATAAGTAAATACTTATGAAGTATTTCATATTTTCTTTTAAATGCAAATATGCAAATATTTAATTTTGACTAAGAAAAATTAAAGCAAAAAATATTGTCTCTGCTTCTGAGGTATTTCTAATCTATCTTAAGAGGCAAGATACACAGAGTTCATTTAAAATTTTTTAGAGTAAGATTATCTATATTAACAATCTGGTACATATGACAAAGAAGGTGGGTTCAACCAGGACCTTTCAATGATTTCTAAAACATATCACAATGTATTCTGACAAACCTCATGTCCGTCCTTAATAATATCGGTGGCTTTTCCAGATGCAACATCCACCTAGTTAGCACAAACAGTGAATAAGGAAGCATATCCTTATTGAAAAATGTTTTATAATAGCAGCCCATTCTAGTGCCTCGGATGCCCAGGAGCACCTGATGTTGGTTGAAGGCAAACAGCAGGTAGACTTAAATAGAGTCAATGTAGTTCAAGAAAGAGAGAGAGAGAAAACAAAAAACCCCTGGTGCTAGGATAGGGCCCTGGTGGTGTGGAGTGGTGGCAAAAGAGAGTCATATGTAGTCGGAGTGCCCCATTTCCTTGGGCGACAAGTGCCCATGCTGAGCATGCACTTATCACTCATGACGAAATTATAGAAATGATAGCTCCTACTCAGGAAGTATCCATCTTGCAACAGACCTATACAAGGTGCATTCACACCTGCTACCCAAATTAATCCTTGCCACAACCCAATAGGTGGTATTAGTTACTGCGCTTGTTTACCAATGGAGCTCAAAATAGATAAATAACTTGACAAAGGATCTACCTCTTTAAATCCTATTTAGTAACGTATGATTTAAACCCAAGTTCACTCAGGTCTAAAAATATTTTTTTTACAGCAGTATCTTCCAACTGTGACGGACACACACTTGCTGGTTCACGACTGGGAGGGGTACAGGGCACAGAGAGATTTAAGGAAATTTATTTCTAGGTATCCTCCCAAGTACACTTTTCTAAAATAAATCTGATAGAGCAGCCTCTCGAAGATTCTTCTTCATTACCTCCTCTTTCACAATCAGCCTGCTATGAAATTTTAGAAGAAAGACCTACTATCCCACCAATCCCAAATCCTTTCTCAAAATAGTATGTTCCCTAAAGGAGTTCAAATTTCCTGGGTGCCTAATAAGTGGATAATCCAAAATATTGGTGCCAGTGTTGCTAAAGTGGTTAATTTTAAATACTAGGTAACAAGCTTTGTACACGTTGTGTGGTTGAAAAATAAATTCATAATTTATAAAATTTCTTTTAACAAAGAATTCTTGGTTGAGTTGTCAGTGATGGATCAGATTTTAAAACTCATAATCATGTTATTTTTGGCATGATAACTCAAAGGAAGTTCAATTATTTAAATAAAATTTTTATTAAAAAATATTTTCACCCTCATCTGGTTATGTAGATATATGAGAACAAAGTCTTTCAGAAGTCATATTTATTTTTTTAAATGTAGAATAGAATTTATATTGAACTCCATGCTTTTATAATAAATAGCATTATTCATACATGGATATCTAAAGTAATTTTATCTAATGTACTCAGCCCTACTATGAAACTAATTTATGGCTTTCACATGAAAGCTATGACCCAGTTACAACCTAAGAATAGGGGGAAGGGGAAAAGTGGGGGGGAGGGGATCGGAGGGATGGGGATTGGTGGGATCACACCTGCAGTGCATCTTACAAGGGTATATGTGAAACTTAGTAAATGTGGAATGCAAATGTCTTAGCACAGTAACTAAGAAAATGCCAGGAAGGCTATGTTAACCAGGGTGATGAAAATGTGTCAAACGGTGTATGAAACTAGTGTATGGTGCCCCATGATCACAATAATGTACACAGCTATGATTTAATAAAAAAAAAAAAGAAAAAAATAATTTTTCATCAGTTTTAAGATTTTACATTATAATAAAATTCTGCTTTTTATAATTAATAATCATTAGAAAATATATATTTTTATATCATTTTGATTAGTTGTATAAAACTAAAATGTTTAATAACTCAGAAGATTAGATATATGGTTACATTCAATTTTTAAACAGTAATTTTAATTTGCAATTACATGATAAAAAAGTATAATAGGCTAATTATTTTTTAATTGACAAATATAAATTATATATATTTATTGCATACAGCATGATGTTTTGATACATGTATACATTCTGAAATGACTAAATCAAGCTAATTAACATGGTTTTTACCTAACATACTTATCATTTTTGTGGTGAGAACATCTAAAATCTACTCTTACCAATTTTCAAGTATTCAATGTAATTAACTATAATCATGTTGTACCATATATTTCCTGGACTTATCCTCCTAATTGAAACTTTGTATCCTTTGACCAACATTTTCCTAGTTTCTACTGATATTTTAAATATATTTCAACCATAACATATATATAACGCTTATAATTCTATGGAAAAATAGAATACAAACAAATGCTCAAGTGTAAAGAGAAAACTCCAGAACTTTTCAGACTATAAAAGAAGAATTTGTTTAGGCATTTTTGATATTGAGTGTCAAATCATTAAGGTGGACATATTTCTGAAAAATGACAATATATTTTTTTTAAAGTTACACTTTTTTGCAATAACCTTAAATCATATCTTCTGACACCATTAGAAGATGTGTGATGTTGCTAACACAAAGAAAAGATAAATGTTTGAGATGATGAATATTTTAATTATCCTAACTCAATCTTTATACATTATCTACAAATATCACGTGTACCACAGAAATATGCACAACTACTATGTGACAATAAAGAAAGTTTTAAATGTAAAAAGTTACTAGAAAAAACAATTTGCAAGGGCAGAGCAAGATGGTGAATAAGGAAGATCGTCAGGTTGAACTCTCCTAGAGCAACTGAGAAACCAGAGCTACTCAGGCACATTTGCAGAAGAGATTTTGCCTGGAGCAGTGGCTCAGGGTGCACTGTGAAATGGCCAGGTGCCGGTTACTGTTTGAAAACTGGGGCAGCAGGGTGGACGTCTGATAAGCTAGGCAAGTCTTGCCTGGGCCAGCAGGTGGGAGCCCCAGGTGGCAGCCGCAGAGGTACAGGACACAAGGAAGACTTTTTGCAGCTTTGGATTTCAGGGAAAGTGCATTGAGTGGATTGCAAGGAAGAGTGGGCAACCTGAACAGTATAAAGCAACCAGATTTGAGGGCTTATTGGAGCGGATGGGCCACTGGTTTGGCAGTGGAAGAGACAACTATTCTGGAAAGGTCCTGGCATCCAGGAGTCAGCCATTATGGCAAGGTAGTGAGAAGGTTGTGAGGCTGGGTCCCCTACAGGAACATAGCCGTTTTAGTTCTGCCTGCTAGGACGGTGAGAAGGTTGTGAGGCTGGGCCCCCTACAGGAACATAGCTAGGATGGGTCTTCTAGTCATGACAGGCTCAGACTCCCGAGCCCCACAAGAACTGTTGTCTGGGAGCATAGTGACACCTGCCTCTGAAGGATCCAAGAGAGATTTGAGTGCCCAATCTGGAGGAACCTTAATGCTGAGGAAATAATCAGGCAATCACTGTGGACAATTAAGTTGGGATCTGATTTATGCCTGGATTCTAGAGAGAGGTTATCTGCTGCGTTATCCATTCCCTAAAATTACAGTGCCACCTGATGTTCCGGCAATATATTGCAACACAAATATATTCCTACTAAAGTCAGACTCTCCTGGTATGTGTCTATATATATATCTATGCTTTTATGTATATATACATATTTATATATATGCTTTTGTGTATATATATATAAAATTTGTTTTTTCTTTTCTTTATTCTTCTGTTTTTAGTATTTTCTTCCTTTTCTAAAATAGTTCACTTATTTGTTACTGAGGGTGTTGTTTTTTGTTGTTTTTTGGTTTTTTGGTTATTTAGAGCTATTTCATATTTTGTATTGATATATTTTGTTTCTTATTAATCTGTATGTCTTCTTTTCTTAACTTTTACTTTTACTTTCATCAAGAGCAAGGGTATTTTTTTGGTTACAGTATTTTAGCTTCATTTCTCTCTCCATATTTCATTCCAGTGCATTCTCTCTTTGGACAGAGACTCTCCTACCTTTCTCATCTCTCCCATAATAATGGGTTCTGCAACAGCTAAATTATCCCCTCCCTTTTTCTTGTCTTTCACATTTCTTTCTTTACTCCACTTTCCTCTCTCTCCTCCATTTGATACAATGGTATTTTAAATTTCCTTTATCTATTCTTATCTTAATATTGTTTCTTTTTATTTAATTTTATTTTTATTTATTTACTTATTTGGGGGGGACACAGCAATGGTCTGGCTCAAGGGAGCTAAGAGACTTTTCTACCTCTGGCCTTAAGAAAATAATATTGGCAAGATCATGCTGCAGAATATTTCTATTTTATTTTCATTCTTATTTAAATTTTCCTTAGTGTTTTTGTTTTTACACTTTTCCTTCCCTTCTTAGTTTTGGCAGGGGAAGAATCTGGCTCTGCTCAGGCTGGTAAGGACCACCTAGTTTTGAGAAAAGTTCCCAATTCAGCCCCTTCAATAACCTTTGAGCATTGTCCTGATCAATACCATTTCTTCTGTCATTCTCTGCATCTCTTCCTGACCTCCTTCTTTTCTGTTCTTCAACTTTTTTTTGTTTTTTCTTCTGTCATTTCTCCTTCAATATTTTCTTTTTCTTTTCTTTTTTCATTCTTTCTCACACTTTTTTTCTTTTCCTCCTGTTTCTTCCTGCCTGCTCCTTACCTTTCTCCTTATTTTGGCCTCACACCAAGAAGTCTCTTCATCACATGAACTCTGAGACAAGGTAATTTGAAGCAAAGGAGGAACTAAGAAGAAAACAGTAAAGAGATAAAAATAAAGCACACATGAGGAGGAATTAAAAGAAAATTTCAGGTGCCACAAATATAATAATAATAATAATAAAAGCAACCACTCCAAAGGACCACAAGGCAGCATTTACAGAAGACTCATCCTATAAAGAATTAATGGATTTAACAGAAAAGGAATTTAAAATATGGATGATGAAGACAATAAAGGGAATGGTTGAGTACATAGAAAGACAGAACCAAAAGTTAGACGAGAGATATGTAGAATATAGAAAAGACATGGATGAGCTTAAGGAAATGAAGGAGACAATCAGGGAATATAAAGAAGCAGTAGAATGTATCAAAAATAAATTAGACCACAGAGAAAAAAGAACATCAGAGTTGGAGGATAAAGTCTTTGAGTTAACAAAGGTAGTTACAGAGTCAGAAAAAAGAGAGAGAAAGCAGAGCAGAAGCTTAGAGAACTACGAGACTTCATGAAGTATTCAAAATTATTGGTAATATGAATCCCTGAAGGAGAAGAAGGAGAAGAAAATTATCCCAAAGTTATGCAAGCCCTACTGGAGTTGACCATAAATGAAAACTTCCCAAGTGTCACTAAATATCCTGACACACTCCTTTCAGATGGATATCAAACCGCAGGTGATCTCAACTCTAGCAGAGCCTCTCCAAGACACATTATAATGAACCTGTTCAAAGTCAAGATGAAGGAGAAAATACTGCAAGCAGCTAGGAGTAAGCACCAATTAACCTACAAGGGGATAGCCATTAGGATGACAGCAGACTTTTCACCTGAAATTTTATAGGCCAGATGACCATGTTCATCCACCTTCAGCATCCTTAAACAAAATAATTTTCAGCCCAGAATTCTGTTATCCTGATAAACTTATCTTCAAAATTGATAGAGAAATCAAATCTTTTGTAGATATATAAGGACTGAGGAAATCTGCCACAAGACTAGCTCTACAAGAAATACTTAGCCCTATTCTCAATACTGAATACAACAATGGACCACCACCAAAGTAAACAAGTAGAAGCCAAGGCCAGAACTTAGCTTCCATAATGGCACAAAGGATAAAACTACACAATAAACTATCTCAGGATAAAATTAATAGAATTCCACCACATATATCAAAAATCTTAATAAATGTCAATGGATTGAATTCCCTACTGAAGAGACACAGGCTGGCTGATTAGACAGGAAAAAAAAAAAAGTCATCCATATGCTGTCTCCAGGAGACACACCTACACCTGAAGGATATATCAAGACTTGGGGTTAAATGATGGAAAACAGTGTATCAAGCAAATGGAAATCAGAAGAAAGGAGGTGTTTCACCTTATTCTCAGATACAATTGTATTCAAAGCTACTTTACTTAAAAAAGTCAAAGATAGACACTTCATACTGGTCAAAGAAACAACACAACACGAAGACATCACAATACTAAACATTTACGCAACTAACTTAAATGCTCCCATATTTCTGAAACAGATCTTGATGGATCTGAGCAATATGATATCCCATAACATATTAATAGTCAGGGACTTTAATACTCCTCTGACAGAACTGGACAAATTCTCTAATCTAAAACTAAACAATGATGCAAAAGACTTAAACATGATCCTACATCAAATGGGATTAATAGACATATACCAAACACACCATCCCAAAGTAAAAGAATATACTCATCAGCTCATGGCACATACTCCAAAATAGATCACATCCTAGTATACAAATCAAACTACAGGAAAATTAAAGGAATATAAATTATACTATGCCTCTCAGACCATCAAAAACATAATGGACATAACACCAAAAAATTGTTCATCTTCACACAAAATCTTGGAAACTAAAGAACCTATGCTGAATGATAGTTGGGTTCAGAAAGAGATGAAAGAGGAACTATTAATTTCCTCAAACACAACAACAATTAAGACACAAGTTACCACAACCTCTAGGATACAGCAAAAACATTCCTGAGAGGAAAATATATCACAATAGATGCTTACCTTTGAAAAACAGAAAAGAGTTTTCCCTGACACATTCTATAAAGCAAAATCACCCTGAAACCAAAACCAGGAAAAGTTCCAAATAAAAAGGAGAACTACAGACCAATTTCACTAGATGCAATTTAGATGCAAAAATTCTCAATAAAATCCTAACTTATAGATTACAGCTTATCACTAAAAAAGACATACATCATGATCAAGTAGATTTCATCCCAGGGATGCAAGGCTGGTTTAATACATGCAAGTCCATAAACATAATTAACCATATCAACAGAAGCAAAAACAAAGACCATATGATCCTCTCAGAAAAAAGCATTCAAATAACAGTAAGTATCTGGACTCATCTCTTGGTTCTCTATTCTGTTCCAGACATCTACTTCTCTGTTTTTGTGCCAACCATGCTGTTTTGATCACTATCGCTTTATAGTATCGTCTGAGGTCAGGTAGGATGATTCCTCCTGCTTCATTTTTATTTCTGAGTAATGTCTTGGCTATTCGAGGTTTTTCTCTGATTCCATCTAAAGTGAAGTAGTGTTTTTTCAAGATTTTTAAAGTATGACAGTGGAGCTTTAACAGGAATTGCATTAAAATTGTATATTGCTTTGGGTAGTTTGGACATTTTAACAATGTTGATTCTTCCCAGCCATGAGCATGGTATGTTTTTCCATTTGTTAACATTTTCAGCTATTTCTTTTCTTAGAGTTTAATAGTTATCTTTATAGAGATCTTTCACATCCTTTGTTAGATAAACTCCCAAATATTTCATCTTCTTTGGCACTACTGTGAATGGAATAGTGTTCTTAACTGTTTTTTTCAGCTTGACTATTGTTGGTATGTATTAAGGCTACCGATTTATGAATGTTGATTTTGTAACCTGAGACGCTGCTGTATTCCTTGATCACTTCTAAGAGTTTTGTAGTAGAATCCCTGGTGTTTTCCAGATATACAACCATATCATCTGTGCAGAGTGAAATTTTGATCTCTTCTGACCCTATATGGATACCCTTGATCACCTTTTCTTCCCTAATTGCAGCGGCTAAAACTTCCATTACAATGTTAAAGAGCAGTGGGAACAATGGGCAGCCTTGTCTGGTTCCTGATCTGAGTGGAAATGATTTCGATTTAACTCCATTCAATACAATATTGGCTGTGGGTTTGCTGTAGATGGCCTCTATCAGTTTAAGAAATGTCCCTTCTATACCAATTTTCTTAAGTATTCTGATCATGAAGGGATGCTGGATATTATTAAAAGATTTTTCTGCATCAATTTAGAGACTCATATAATCTTTGGTTTTTAATTTGTTTATGCGCTGAATTATACTTATAGATTTACGTATATTGAACCAGCCTTGAGACCCTGATATAAAACCAACTTGATCATGATGTATAATTTGTTTGATGTATTACTGGATTCTGTTTGTTAGGATCTTGTTGAATATTTTTGCATCTATATTCATTAGTGATATTGGTCTATAATTTTCTTTTCTTGTTGGGTCTTTTCCTGGTTTGGGGATCAGGGTGATGTTTGCTTCATAGAACATGTTGGGTAATCATCCTTCTTTTTCTATCTTTTGGAACAGGTTGAGTAATATAGGTACTAATTTCTCTTAAAAGGTTTGGTAGAATTCTGATGTGAAACCATCTGGTCCTGGACTTTTCTTTTGGGGTAGGTTTTATATGGTTGATGTTATTTCCAAACTTGAAATGGGCCTGTTTAACATTTTCACTTGATTCTGGTTAAGTATTGGAGGGTGACATGCTTCCAAGTATTGGTCAATTTCCTTCAGATTTTCATATTTCTGAGAGTAAAGTTTCTTGTAATATTCATTAAGGATTTTTTGGATTTCTGAGGAGTCTGTTATTTCGTCTTTGCCATTTCTGATTGATGGGATTAGAGATTTTACTCTTTTTTTCTTGATTAGGTTGGCCAAAGGTTTATCTATTTTATTGACCTTTTCAAAAAACCAGCTTTTTGATTTATTGATCTGTTGTATTATTCTTTTGTTTTCACTTTCATTTAATTCTGCTCTAATTTTGGTTATTTCTTTTCTTATACTGGGTTTGGGGTTGGAATGTTCTTCCTTTTCCAGTTGCTTGAGATGTCCCATTAAGTTGTTAACTTCTTCTCTTTCTGTTCTCTTGAGAAAGGCTTGCAGTGCTATAAATTTCCCTCTTAGAACTGCCTTTGCAGTGTCCAAGAGGTTCTGATAGTTTGTGTCTTCATTGTCCTTTTGTTCCAAAAAATTGGCAATTTCTTTCTTAATATCAACTCTGACCTAGCTATCATTCAACATAAGGTTATTTAACTTCCATGTTTTTGTATGAGTTTGCAGATTCCTGTTGTTATTGAGCTCGAGTTTTATTTCATGGTGGTCCAAGAAGATGCATGGAATAACTTCTATTTCTTTAAATTTACTGAGGTTAGACTTGTGACCTAAGATGTGATCAATTTTTGAGTAAGTTTGGTGGGCTGATGAGAAGTATGTGTATTCAGTTTTGTTGGGATGAAATGTTCTATAGATATCTGCTAAATCCAAGTGCTAGATGGTTAGGTTTAAATCTAAAAT
>CAUYPK010062865.1:0-18544 GCA_963574355.1 Loris lydekkerianus
GATGGAAACTTTACCTCTTTCATGTTTACATGGATGGAGCTGGAACATATTCTTCTTAGCAAAGTATCTCAGGAATGGAAGAAAAAGTATCCAATATATTCAGCCCTACTATGAAGCTAAATTATAGCTTTCACATGAAGGTTATAACCCAAGTATAGCACAAGACTATGGGGAAAGGACCAAGGAAGGGGAAGGGAGGGGGGAGGTTATGGTGGAGGGAAGGTAATGGGTGGGGCCTCACCCACGGTGCATCTTAGAATGGGTACAGGCGAAAGTTACTAAATGCAGAATACAAATGTCTACATACAACAACTAAGAAAATGCCATGAAGGCTACGTTGAACAGTGTGATGAGAAAATTTCAGATTGTATATGAAACCAGCACATTGCACCCCTTGATTGCACTAATGTACTCAGCTATGATTTAAGAATATAAAAATAAATAAATACATAAAAGAAGTGATTAAACCCCTCATGAATGGATTTGTGCAATAATTTTGAGAAGGGGCTGAATTATCACAGGAATGTGCTTCTCATAAAGATGACTTTGGCACTCTTCTCCCTGGTAGATCTCTCTTTCTCTCTCATGCTTTCTTATCCTTCTACCCTCTGTCCTGTGGTGATGCACCACAGAGATCCCCACTAGACGGGGCCCACTGACTGTGAACTTGGCAGCCTCCAGATCTGTAGGAAATAAATCTCTGTTTTTAAGTTATCCAGTCTCAAGCATTTCATCACAGTAGCACAAAATAGTTGATTAGAGGTAGGAAGTCTAAGTGATTAGGAAAATAACTAGTCATTATATTTTTGACAGTAAAAACAGTTTTCGTGCTGATTAAATTATTGTTTTTCAAACTAACA
Source organism: Loris lydekkerianus (assembly GCA_963574355.1). Lineage (NCBI taxonomy): Eukaryota > Metazoa > Chordata > Mammalia > Primates > Lorisidae > Loris > Loris lydekkerianus. The sequence continues at coordinate 861 of CAUYPK010062865.1, forward strand.
AAAGAAACCAGAGCATAACATTTGAAAAATAAATAGTATTATATGTTCTTTAGCTTATAAAGTTCCTCTAAACTACACTGTTCAACGTGGTAGCCTGTAGTGACACTATTTAAAGTCACATGCAAATGAATTAAAAATAAGAGATTTATTGCAAATAATGGATACCCTAATTTACTTCCCTGTTCCTACCCAGAAAGACCAAGCAGAAAAATTTCCTGGATGAAGGAAGAATTCTCACTGGAGAATACCTCTTCAGAAGCCAGTGTTCTGTAAAGTGGGTTTGAAGACTCAACTATGATATCTACTAGTCTCAGGAAACAACTAGAGACAAACTTCAAAGCAATTCTGGGTTGGTGTTTTCTTCACAAAAGCAAATAAACAAGCATAAGTTTTCTCTAAAAGAATGTACCAAAAACCTTGGCCTAAAGGAAATTCCAAGGATAAAGTTTTAAGAAAATTAAAGTCACAGTCAACAAGATGGGTAAACACCATGTAAGGGTTAAGAAAATGCAGACAATAAATAAATAAATAAAATGAAGAAGTGGTGTAAGAAGAAAAATGATGAGAAGTAGGAAAATGAGGAGCAGAAAAAGAAGAGATCAAGTGCCCTTGGGGAGAGGGAGTGGAGTCAAGAGAAGGGGAAGTGGAATCTTAAACTCCACATGGCAGCTTCATTAGACTTACGCGTGATAAATTCAAAAAGTTAAAAAAAGGAGACTGAAGGTATGATTAAGGGAAAAGAAACTCTTCAAGTGACCAAATAAATTTGAAAAAGAAACAAAATTTATAAAAAGATATTAATATCCTTGACTTTAAGACTCAAAGCTTGGCTTTCATTTAAGAACAGGCACAACTGCAGAGAGACTTAGTGACCTGGAAAGAAGTTCAGAATGTGTCCAAACTCCACCATAAAGAGCCAGAAAGGCGGATAATGGTGTAGGTTTCTCACCTCTAAATATTTCACAAGACTGAGCAATTTAAATAGTAAGTTTTTCATTTAACAAAAGTTAAAGTTTTTAACACAAGTTGACGTTTTTAACAAAAGTTAAAATGTAAAGTTTTTTATTTAACAAAAAACTACTTTGAAAATCTTTTAACTAAGGTATAATTAGGATATTCTTGTACCTGTGTTGGTTCTGTGTGTGTATAGTATAAAATACAAACAGGTAAACAACCCTTTATATATATATATATATATATATATATATATATATCCATCATAGAAGGTAATATATTGTCAGAGAAAGTAAGTAAGATTGAGTGATTAAAAGAAACATACTACAGTTTAAAAGAAAATTAAAACTAACTCCCATGAATCTGAACAATCAGATACTCACAGTAAGCACAGCCGTAGACTTCAATTCTGAGTCCGATGCGGCCTTCCCCGTTCCAGTCCAGAGGCACCATGCGCAAGTAGCGGGCGATGACCGGGTGCTGGAAATCATGCCGGACCACACTGTCAGAGTTTATGTTTCCAGGAAATGCCTGGAAAAAGAAATGGAACTTTAAAAATTGTAGAAAAAATTACTTCAGAAACAACCATGTTCTCTACATGCTAGAGTAAACACCAATCTTACCCGTGGTAGGGTTTTATATTCTTACATCATAAACAACTTTAAAGAAAGCATCTTCACACCCTTTATTCAAAAGTAAGTCTAGGGCTTGGTGACCATAGCACAGTGGTTAGGGCGCCGGCCACATACACCGAGGGTGGCGGGTTCGAGTCTGGCCCAGGCCTGCTAGACAGCAATGACAACTGCAACAAAAAAATAGCTGGACATTGTGGCAGGTGCCTGAAGACCCAGCTACTTGGGAGGCTGAGGCAAGAGAATCATTGAAGCCCAAGGGTTGGAAGTTGCTGTGAGCTGTGACACTACAGCTCTCTACCAGTCTCTCACAGTCTCTCACAGTCTCTGTGAGACTCTGTCTCAAAATAAAATAAAATAAAATAAAATAAGTCCAGGAAACAGGCCAAAATTACTGTGGGTCATTTCATCTATGTAAATGTATGTTAAAAGAATGAAATACTAAATAGCACCCATGTAGCATCCCATAAGCATGTAAAAATGATGAGTTCTATTATTTTGCTTTTAAATTACACAATCAACATTTTCTTATAGAATTTGACCATATTGCTTTTGAAAAATCTTTTTCATAGTATCTTCACATACAAGCACTAGAAATCTATGGAGCAAATTTTAACATTAGTTAGGCAAGGGGAACATGCGAACATGTCGTGATGAGGTCTGGGTTTCTACCTTTTATTGGAAGAGTGTGTTCAGTGGGTCAGATACATGTTAATTCCATTTCTCTTGTTATAGAAGATTGTGTTAAAGGAGTAATTATCCATGAATCTTACCTGATATTGAAAGTTCACATTGTCTATTTTTTTTTTTTTTTTTTTTTTTTAGGAGACAAATGGATTTTCTTTGGGCACATACAGTATTGATTCAACAAGGATTTACAAACTATTGCACAAAAAATAAATAAGATATATGGGAAACGCAGGGACATGTAGAGCTAAGAAATCTACCCTCAAAAAGTTTACCATCTTATACTAGGGAAAAGTCCAGTGCAAATTTATAATCCAAGGATGTTTCTTGTTTATAATCCAAGGAAGATTTAAACCAAGAGACGATTCTATTTTAAAGGATATAAATCAAATTAATGAGAGCTTGTGCTATTTTAACTCTATACATACATTCTAGCTTTCCCTCTATTAGATAAGTTGAGCTTTTAACACTATATTCTGCATGACATTCTTTTTTATATTTGCTTAAATCATCTCACAAGCATAGAAATAAAATTTTTAAAAAGAAAATTATTTTGTAATCATAAACATTGCAACACAGGCACTATTAACATGGCCAGCCTATTGTGTTCTTGATCTGAAAAATTAAATTTGTTTCAATTTATAAAACCAGAAGTTTTATCTTTTAAAAAATTCTCTTTAATAATTTTAAAGGTATAATATTAATAAGGAACAAAGAAAGATGCTTTTAATAAAAAGGACAGACTTTGTTTGGAATGGAAGGCAGTGGTTTAATTTCACACAAGCATCACAACAACCAATTTGTAATAGAAGGTTTTTTCATTAATCTCCTTTCCTTGGTCAAACTCCTGGCCTTTGAGTGTAATGTAAGACCTAGTAATTATAAGGAGGGTGTTAAATGTTTCCTCTGTATTTAAACAGTTTTATATAACCTTAGTTGGTCTCAATAATCTACATAATGGTTAGTGGTTAGCCTGTAACATGTACAGTTACAGTTGAACCTCCGTAAGTTGACTACCCAACGGACTGTAACAAACTGATCAACATACGTGGGTGGTCAACGTAAGGAACGAGGCCTGTTGTACTGAGATGTCCTTGTGGTGCACATCCAGTCTATGACAGTTAAGTCACCTTCAGTAGATGACCAGTATAAGGAAGTGGTCACCTACGGAGGAGCCACTGTGTATGTTTTGAAAATCATGATTCCTGTTGTGTTATTTTCAATTTTCTTTGATGAGCTGCATTCTACTACCACTTTCTAAAACAGCCCCATTATTCTTCAATTTTTCATAAGACAAAGCTATTTCAGCAGTAGGTCTTGAATTTTAACATTTAATACAGCATTTTCTTTACATCTTGGTGACGCAATTTCATCCTGAAAAACATTTGGAGAAGTCTTCTTCTTTTTAAGTACTAGCTAGCTTTTAGATTCATAATGAATCCACAAATCTAAATATGAATTCTATCAAACCAACGTTGCATTTTATACATCATTCTTTTTTTACTTCAAAGGCAAGAACTACGAGAATCTCTGGTCCACATCACCTAAATTTAATTCATAATTACATATAGGTTAATCTAGAATTTATGACCTTAAATTTAACACTCCACAAAAGCCACCAAGTGATTTAAACTTGAGAATATACTATATGCTTTTAATGCTGCTAGGTTTTCAATGAATATTGATATAGAAACAAAGAACTCTTCCTGTAACACTGTTTATGAGACATTTGCAATCTTTGGAGACCTAAAATATAAAAAGATATTGCAGAAGACAGCATTAACAACAGAAGTGTGGGATGTAACCAGAAGTTTCACTTTTATTTGGAGTTCAGTGAAGCCTAGGCACTCAGGCAGACTCTACAGTTACAGCTCAGCTGCACAGCAAGACAGAAAGGGCAGAGGGTGCAGTGGAGACAGGGTAAGCTGGCATGAGAATGGACCCTGAACCTAGGGCTGAAAACCCAGAGTGTAGTCCCAGTCCAGCTGACATTTTGCTCTCCATGGGTAACTTCTCTAGGACTCATCTTTTCTTATTTATTCCTTCTATATGTCTCCCACAAAAATACCTAATGAGCTAATTTGTAAAATCCGTATTTGAAGGATAGAAAGGTTGGGCCCAAGCTAAGAGGGACTGTGGGCCACGAGCAAGTGCAGATGGCATTTGAGGGACAGTGGAAGGAAATCCATGGGTAAGTTTAAGCTCCCCTTCCCCAAGTAAAAAGAAAATTTTAGGAGAATAGCATAAGACGATAGCATGATTTAAAATATAGAATAACGGCTGATGGGATAATCTGGTAACGGGGCTCCAAAGGAGTGAGGTTGTATAGGGAGGAAAAAGGAACGTAGTGTGTGTGAGAGCCTTGCAGATCATCCAGATGCTGCTTGAGAGGCTGAGACGTGAGGATGGCTTGTGCCCAGGAGGTTAAGGTTTCTGTAAGCTATGTTGGTGTGATGGCACTCAACCCAGATGACAGATAGAGAACTCTGTCTCAAAACAAAAACGACTGCCTGAGGTCCCCAAAGCATGACTCCTTTTAGAAGAAAACAAAATTATGGGAATGGAGGCTGTGTTTGCACAGAGCTCCTGCTGGCCATGTTATTATAAAGGAATGTGTAAAAGACCAAGGAGGCAAATCTGTGATGCCGTCACCTAAAAATCTAAATCCACAGCTTGTCAAAAGGGCTTTTTAATTATTTGACGTATTTCTTTGTGTGATTGTTTTTGGAGTGAGATAAATATTGACTAATGCAAAGATATAATATTTTAAGGAAAAGATAATTAGTGAAGATGTGGATATATTGCATTTGAGATTTCACCACCAAATTAAATGGTAGCAGGGAGAATTTGAGATGTTTAAAATCATGGGGTTTTATCTTAAATTAGCTTTGCAGAGAGGGCACATTTATTATTTATGAATAAATGCATGTTATATGATTTTCTTTGGAATTCACAGCATCAATAGATTATGCTTTTTGCACTACTTTTTATAATCCAACTGTACTGAGATTTAAGACATTTTCTTAATTGAAGCTTTAAAGAGTTCAAAAGAATGGCATAGCATTAGCATTCGCTGTGTTAAGTATAAAGCTGTAAAAATGTGTGAAATGTCTCCAAAAGTAGCAGTATTTGTAAAAGTTAAGAAACATAGAAGGAAGCATAGCCATGGATTTAATAAAAATGACGTCTAATATTTATATACTGTTGTATCATTTAAAAAGTTCTCGTCGCCTCTGTATTGTTTATGCCCAAGAGACAACATTAAATTTGACTGGGTGGGATACTCTGCAATTTTTTTTCAAATTAGGAAACTTGGACTCTGAGATTTGGTTACTGGATGCTGAATATGCAGTAAGGGCCAGCCAGGGAGAAATATACTAACTTTTCTACTCACTTTATTTGAGAATCAAATTTTCAGTTGGAAATAAAGATTTCCTTCAGTTGCAATATATCATATTTTTGATATTTGATATTATATTTGAATCTCAAACTTAAAGCTTGAAAGGTGGCTTACTATACCCCATTTGGAACATATATTCGATTTCTGGCCTATTTATTAGGTGGAATAACACACATGCATATTTTCCCTCTCTCTGAGTTTATTGTTCCACAAATTTTGCCAAATCAGCATTTTCCTTTCCCATGCATTTTCCCAAATCAGGCTTCTGTTGTAGGTTAGTGCAAAAAGCTCTTCTACAGTTTCAATATAAATAAGTAAAGACTGTGAATGACTCTTTGTACTGAGAGGTAAGTCTGGTTAGCTGTAGTGCGTGCCATTTCATTAGTCATGACGAAATCACACAGGTTTTGGAAAGGAACGTTTTTCCCCAGATAATTTGACTCCTTTTTTATAGTCATTGACACATTTTCATATAGATGTGGAAAGAAAAAAAAAATCAAGATACACAGCTGATTTTTACCAAAACTTTGAAGATTTGGAAATCTGTGTCAAAAATTAAAAAGTTAAAATGATTCGAATCTTCCTTATGTAGAACAATACCCTTTACAAGTCAACCTTTATTGAGACAAATATCACAGAATTGCAAGCACTTTGCAGGTCCATGAAAATGCCAGCCACATTGATCATTGAAAGACTGAAAAATCAACTTACAACCTGCGATTTCCATGTTGCTATTAAATCTTCCTTAGTATTTGGGATTTGTATATATTCTTAGAAGAAGAGCTTTTGTTACTACCATTATCATCATTAACACAGCATTTATGCCTCTCACAAAGCTTTATGTCCATTAAAGTTCACACCAATAAAATAAAATGTTAAACTTAAGCCCTTGGTGGTACATTTAGAGTTTCTGCCCTATACATTGTGTGAATATACAGCAAAGAATCAGAATTGTTTTTAACATAAGTCATCTTCGATGTTAATTTTAGAATAATCTAGAAATATCATTGAAGTTTTAATTTTAACTAAAAATTTCCCGTCATTGAAAGGTTCAGGACCCAAGGAAGAAAGATTATTCCAAGGCACAAAACAAAGGAAAACAGAATCCCCGTTCTGTAGAAATCGTGCGGTGTTTATTTCCACCTGAATGTAGGGGGAGTGCAATCAAGGAAGGAATCCACAGAGGATGGGGATTTAAAGGGTCAGGGAGGGCAGTGATAGATGGCATTCCTATTTCCTGGGAGGGCCATGAGTCTGACCCTTCCTGGGCGGGTCATGAACTTGACCATGCCTGGGTGGGCAGGTCTATTTGGGCAGGAACACCTGATTCTCTCTAAATCATGAGCACTAAATTTTTCTTCTAGCTCAGACAATAGTTCAGACGGCCTGAGAAAGGGGAAAGCAAGACCTCTCTGAACAGTGACAGATAGATAGTAAATAGTTTAGGCTTTGTCACTGCCTGCCTCTCTGTCCCATATCACCCCCTTTTCTTTTACTTTCCTTAACAACACTTGAGAAATTAAAAAACTATTCTTAGCTCATAAATTTTATAGGAACAGGCGTAGACCAGAATTTGCCCAGGGGCTGCAATTTGCCAGGTCTGTCTATGGAAATTTTTTTTTGAAATTAACTAATTTCTCTTCGCGATTCAGATAAGATGCAAAAAGTGTAAAGTCATTGGAAGATTTCCCAGCCTTTGTTTGGCATTTAAAACCCAGTAAGCCTTGGAAAAGCATTTTGTAAGCCTCAAGAGTGTATCATTTATCCGACGGGAGGAAAATATATAAGGATTTAGAAAGGTGCTATGGGTGATGCATGAGGTAAGATTTCCCTCGAAGTTACAATCATAGGGTCTGAAGTGTGATTTATAAAATATTTTATGCAGACAGTAAGTATATTTAGTACTCAATAAAAACCCCACTTTTCAAGAGACCTTATATAAAACAGCACAAATTCCTGTAGCAAAGGAATGAGATTCTGTACTTTAGCATAAAGGTTTAAAAACGTGCCTCAAATGCTGAGCTACTATGTACGTAAACCCGGTAAGAACTTCCAGCATTCCAGACAACATTCTCATATGCGGCAATTACATGAAGAAAACAGCAATATGAATATTTCCTAAAGTGAGACAGCAATACGAATATTTCCTAAAGTGAGAAATCGTATTTTCTTAAAATATACGATGTCACTGCTGGCATTGAAACTCGTGGATTGTTCTTTAAGTTAATGTTATAGACCTGTGACAGCTATCATTGCTTCTCTTTAAATTAAATTTTATTTCTTACTGATGGTAGATTTTACTTTCCCTACATTAGCAACTGATATAAAATGTACAAACATATTTTCCATTTTTCCTCTTGGTATGAGTTCCAGGGCTAGTTATACTCCCTGCTGGAACAGGGAAAAAAGGACCTTCTAAAAACCCAGGATCTGTTACAGTCCCTGTCCGGCGTCTTCACCCAGAAGGGAGAGCTCATCACCTCTATCTGGAGTGGCACACACACCCTGCAGGGCTCAGCTCACACAGCACTTCCCCCTAGGAGGGACCCTCCCTGACCCCACCCCTCAACTCCACGCCATTCAGTGGGGTGCCTCCCAGCACCACAGTTTCCTATTCTCTTCACTGGATTGTGATTAGTTCATTATGTACCTGGCTGATTCAGAAGCAGGTGAGTCAGCTTTGAAGTTTGAGATCAGGCATATTTGAGTCCTCTACATGTGACGCCGCTACACAGTGCCCCATAAATCTGGTTAAATAAATGATTGTAAACATGCATTCCCAAACTCCTAACCATTTACATTTTGTAGATTCGGTTACCATGTATAGTTAAAAACCATATGTTTGGTATTATCTTGCAGGAGAAAAATAGAGCATGTTAGTCTGATTCAAGAATACAGCGGAGTCATGAACATTTTTTCACAAAAATCAGGGATGTCATTATAATTATCAAAATGGTTGGAATCATAGAGATCCTGGGACCAAAAGAAAATAATTACATAAATAAGGCTAGGAGTGAAAATCAGAGAAAATCAGTCCACTTCCCATCAAATCTGGGCTGTTCACATAGGTAATTCACTTGAACTCTGCCCAATATATACTGATTTTTATTACAAAGTCATGATGAACATTATGGGATAAATGCCAAAATATTCCATATATATAAACAGCAATACTCTTCTCTGCACACTGTTGTTCTTGACGTAATTAAATACATCATATTTTCTTTTAAGTTTTGTCACCATTATGATTGCATTTTACGATTATTTTACTAGAAGCATAATTTAATTAAAAACAGAATTATTTTATAAATATTAATTTGACTTTGAAAATTAATTTATAAAGTGAAAAATAAAAATTTGGGTTCTTGAATCTTTATCTTTCCTTTTTACCGGCATGACACAACGACGCTGTTCTCTAAGTTTTATACCTGAGAGCTCACCTGCTCTCAGACACTCAACGGGCAGACGGCACACCTGATGGATTCACTGCCCCTGATAGATTATTTCTCTTCAGTCAAAGTCTCTGGCATAAGAATCTCAGATTCTTTTCTTCCCTTCTTCCTTCTTCTTTCCTTTATTCCTCTCTCTTCCCTCCTTCCTTCCACTCATTAGTCCCTTCCTTCTTGTCTCTCCTTTCTTTCTCTCTTTTCTTCCTTTTTTTCTAGTAATTTAATATAATACATGATTATTCTTTGCTCATGTCACATTTCAGTGTGGAAGGTTCCTTTTAATCATCAGGGACCCAGGCTCACCTTCTCTGGTCCTTGTCATCAATATCTGGGTCTCAAGCTCACACAGAAATAGGAGAGAAACACAGAGGAATGGATTTGGGGGCTTATGGCTGGATGAGATGAGGAGGATGTCACTTTTGCACATGTTCCACTGTTCACAGATCTTATTGGACTTAACCTCAGTGCCCCAGAGACCAGAAGACGTACCAGAGGATGAGGATTGGGATCACAGGATGCTCCTGCATTCTTGAAATTCTGTGCTTATCTATTCAATAGCACTTATTATATTGGATAGTAAAAACATGCATGTTCACTTCTTGGTCTATCAACTAAATTGCAAACTGTGTAGGGAGCAATAGGTCTTTTAAAAATGACAATAATTCTAAAATAGCGAACTACAAATATCTTAAGTGTATAGTTTGATCATTTGAGAAACGTATTCACTGTGCAATCCCTACACCATTTCAAGATCTAGAACATGTATATTGCCCTAGAAATTTTCATCGTCAATCCCCTCACTAATACTATTTTCCAACTCTATGCAGCCACTGTTCTGTTTCCTAGCACCACAGATAAGCTTTCCTCTTTCTCAACATTTATAACAAAAGAATAAAACATCACTGGCTTCCTTCAATCATAAAAATATTTTTCAGGTTTCTACATGCATAGAAGTTTATTTACTTACTTGTTTTGTGGCTTTTTAAAATTTGTTTTTTAGGTTTTGCCTAGTAATATTTCATTGTATAAGCCTACTTCAGTTTGTTTATTTTTGTGTTGATGAATGGAGGGGATACTTCTGGGTGTTTACCATTATAAATAAATTGCTATGAGCACTTGTGTAAATGCCTAGGAGAAGGATTTTTAGGCTATAAGGTAGATGCATGTTTAAATTTTTAAGAAATTGATAAACCATTTTTCATATGGTTGTAGCATTGGGCATCTATTTTATGTTGTAAGCATCTAAACTATTTTTTCTTCAAACTTCCCTCAATTTTTTATGCTACATATCAAGCCATAAAAAGTATAAAAATAATTAGACAAATGTTGTAAAATTTTTGATATTTAAATAAGTGTGTAGCTAAGTTAAGAAAAAAATTAGGTGTTTTCAACCTTGACAATGTTAAAGGGAAACATGAAGAACAGAGGTTTGGAAGGAGAAATTAATGAAAACATGGATGAAATGATACGATAAATAATCAGGCATCTTCCAAGTAAGAGGCGAAAGGACAGTGCCAAAGTTTGGTAGAAGAGCAACGTGACCGGCATCATTACACGTAACAAAAGTAACCGATGGAGAATTGCAAATATTTGATAGAATTTCTAAAAGTGGGTCTGGTGTGTGGAAAAGTTAGCTGAATACTAGTTAATCTACAAAGAATTCAGGAGACAAGAGTTAATTCCTAATTCCTAAATCAGTAAGTGAATAAACTATTAGACAAGAATATGGGAAGAGTGGAGCCGGGGACAAGACACAAAGAGAACTTCTGCTTTTTAATTAATTTATTTTGAACTATTTGGCTGAAAATACTTTTTCATATGCCACTTTGATAAAAATGTTAAAAACAAACAATCTGTTGGAGGGGGGAGGAATTTTGTCTAAAACTTTGGCCATAACATTATTATAGACCATGCAAATACAGACACGGTCAATTCCAAGATAAATCTTATCTGTATAAACAAAATCCAATCTGTGTGTTTGTGGGGGGGGGGGGAATTTTGTCTAAAACTTTGGCCATAACATTATTATAGATCATGCAAATACAAACACGGTCAATTCCAAGATAAATCTTATCCGTATAAACAAAATCCCAACAGTTGCTTGAGGAAGCATAAGCCTGGGTGGGACTTCCAAATCCCAGTGTAAAAGGAACCGTGACACATGAGGAAAACATGTTCAGCAACATTTACATAAAAAAGACAGTGACAAAAAAAAAAAAAAAAAAAAAGACAGTGACAAATTCCACACCATATTTTTTTAGAGTTTTCCTCAAGGTGGCCCCATAGAAAAAATGCCACAACTTAATTCAGTAAACCCAATTTCACAGGGCTAACCAGAATTTCTGATGCAACTATTGAGCTCTCCACTGACGAGAGCTCAAACTTGTTTAAAGTATAGTATCTAAAGGAATGGACGGATTTCACCCCCTCCAGGTCATTCTCCACAGTCAGCGCTTTTCTGCAGGATCAGATATGTACTGATGACCGTGAATGTGAGAATATGCACATTAGAAGGTACCTGGAAGGAATTATTTTCTAAATATGGAAACAAATGCTTTTATTAGTATATAATCAATGAAACAATTAAGTTTTATTTAGGGTGAGAATTAGTAAATCACCATTTTTAAATTTTATCTTTTCAAAATGTGTAATTCTTTATTTGGATAGCTTTATGCCTTGAGATATTAATAATCCTGATAGTAAATGTATTGTCTGATTTGAATATTAACAATGACTTTAATCTTTCTCAATTTAACATACTTATGCTTCCTACCATTTTTATATCCTATCGTACGATTAGTACGTATGACACTTCTTCAAGATACAGAGGAAGAAAGAGCTATATCTGACATCTCCTGGGTCTATAGACGTTACTTTTTTTTTATATTGTTTGGATCTCACTTTTCGTGGGAATGTGAAATCTAATATTTTAAATTATGTTTCTCCATTTTTACTAATTCTAGTTCTTTACACCGTCTATGCAAAACTTCTCAAATAAATGGGTGGATCTCTACCTTTTCCTCTTTCTCTATGTACTCTTTAAGTGTTAGCAATTTGCTTGTTGCTGTCAATTGATAAAGATCGATTATGAAGACACAATCATCTCTGTCTCAGTATGTGATTTTCCTAGGAAATCTCTGGGTCACCCTCTCCTCAGCTCTCTTCTGTTCAATGAGATTTCTATTTTGTACATTTCCATCTGATTTCTGACCATGTCTCCATATTATCTTCACTGGATATTCTTTCATTATATAGGGATTATTAAAGAACATGATATTCTTTCTACTTCACAAACAAGATGATTCACTTTCTCCCCTGTAAATATAGTTCTACAAAAGCATTCTGCTGTAGGTGTGGTGGCTCATGCCTCTAATCCCATCACTTTGAGCAGCTGAGGTGGGAAGATCACTTGAAGATAGGAGTTCAAGACCAGTTTGGGCCACATAGTGAGATCCCATGTGCACAAAAAAAAACAAAACTTAGCCAGGCGTAGCAGCATGCACCTTTAGTCCTAGCTACTCAAGAGCAGGCCAGAGGATCACCCAAGCCCAGAAATTTGGCAATGAGCTTTGATTATGCCACCACATTCTAGCACAGATGTCAGAATGAGACCTTGTTTCTAAGAAAGAAAAACAAAACATACAAACAAACAAAAACCTAGGAAAAATTCTTTCAGTAAAATAAATCTGGTACTCTGATTTAAAAGAAAAGGTAAAATTAAATCAAGAAAAGCCAAAAAACCAGAAACGTTTATTTAGGGATTTTGCACTTTCTGTATTTTTGTTCCCTGATCTTTTCTACTCACTTGGATTATCATACCATTTCTATTTGTACTGATCGCCCAAAGCTCTTGAAAAGACCACCTTACATCCAAGCCTTCCAAGGGGGTAGGGCCCTCCCCACTGTCTGTTCCTCTCCTACAATTAGGCAGCTGCGCTAGTCAAGAGAAATGAAAGCCTTCCCGTCAGTGCCCATCCTGTGGAAGCTCCTTGGAGCTCCTGGTCATCTTTTCTCCCTGTGACTGTGACCTCATTTTGATTCTAGGGCAGGAATTACTTCCGCTGGGTTATTCTCCTCAGTCTTTTGTAGGTGGGCTCATTCTAATCTGAATATTGGAACTGAATTCCCTATCCATACCTCCAGACCTAAGCTGGATTTTGAGATCTAGGCTAGGATTTCCAAGTTTCTATTAAGCATTTTTATTTAGATGCCTGAAAGAAATTTCTTTTTCCAAAAAAAAGAAAAAGAAAAGAAAAGAAAGAAAAAGCTTTGCCTTTTCATCTCCCACAAGTCCCCGTTTCCTATTTTTCTCACGCTGTTGCCCGACGCTGCCCTCCCTCAGTCCTCCAGCCAGCGTTTTCTGCCATATCTGTGGCTTCTCCTCATCCTTGCTCATACCCACAACATCCCAGGTGCGGGAGGTCCCACCTCTCCAGTAATACCATCCACTCGGGCGCCACTGTCCTTTGTCACACCCTCCTCCCCTGGCAGCTCTCTGAAGGTTCCCCAGCTTCCTCTCTATTTAGTCCTCTATTCACTTCTGAGCCTCCCAAAGGGGAATCTTTCTAAGTTAAAAATCTCATCTGTGAGAACCTAATTACTGACCCTAAAGTATAGACAGAGGTTGCATTTGTTTATATGTTGCTAATTCCCTAAGTAGAAAAGAATAATTTGCACAATCATCACTCTTTGTTTAGAAGATGTTAAATGATTCACTTAACAGATCCTTTTCAACAAATTAACAAAATTGACTCAGCTGAACAAATATGTTTGTTCTAGTGTGTCATCCGTATATAACCACACACTTGTTTTATTTAGACCCTGAGACAAGTAGTTGGTTTACAGGTTCGGATTTTCAGAAAACCTATACTGCAGTTTCTGTCTTGAATGCTTTCTTTTAGAGTGAAAGATTATTCCTTCCTTGTGCAATTTGATGGCTATTTCTAGGGCTACGCTCTGTATTCCCCTGTACATAGGAAAATTTCATTTCCTTTCTGAATTGAATAATTTAAAAGTAAGTAGATGACCACAACAACTTATGAACACATTTTCCTTTACTAAGTCAGGGACGAGGAGTCACATGTGATTGATATACACAGCACTTTGAGGAGAAGTCAGTCCTTGGATTAAAAGCTATTGGAAAAAAAATTCATCCAGAGAGTAGTGCCTGTGGCTGAAAGGAGTGGGGCACCGGCGTCATATGCTGGAGGTGGCGGGTTCAAACCCAGCCCTGGCCAGAAACTGCAAAAAAAAAAAAAAAAATATTTTCATCTAGAGCAAAATTTTTTTGTTGTTGTTGCTATGGTGTTTTATTTTGTTTCTCCTTGGAGCAATTGGGTGTGGTGAATGCAGGTTTGCCATAATTTATGGATTTTTTAAAAAATAAGCAACAGGTTTATCAGCCAATTATATACAGGCAGGGATTGTGGGGAATAAAAATTTAAGAGAGCTTATTTTGAATCTGGCTCTTTTAATAAAAGTTAAAAAAGAAAAAAACAAGCCTTAATGGCTATTAGGTTATTTTGAAACAAAAACAATGCTATTCACATCTATTTTATTCAATGTGTTTTTGGAAAATATCCTTTGAAACATTGGGAAGAAACAAAAAGAGAATGAAATAAAACACCTAACAGCAAAAAAGGACATTACAAGAATAAAGAAAATAATATTTGAAGCCATGTATTAATTTCCATAGTTAAGCATTATTATAAATATGAAGAAAAATGTCTTAAATTGTGTTTATAAAATTTTAAGACATTTATACATCTTAATAAGAAATTAAATTCATGAACAAGCACATGTTATTCATCATAGGGTTTTTAGTGCTATTTAAATCTGATAATTTTTTAATGTAATAAGCAAACAAAATCATACTTTGTGCTCCTGTCACTTTATTTATATAGTTTTGATATTAGCATTCCATTAGAATTTCTTTCTAATCAAAAATGATATATTTATCTGTGTTTCACATAAACATTTGTACATCATAATACTTTCATAGAAAGCTCAGGATCCTGTGTATCGAGATTTTCCTAGGACTGGGAATACAGTCAGGTTTTCAAGCCATAAGGACTGTGTCAAACAAACATGTGCACTGAGCTGAAACACACACGAGTTGTGCCTACATGCACATGGAGAGTGAGACATGGATTTTAAATCATGCAACAATCTACAAATTTGATATTTTTTGCCTTTTTGTTATTTTGAAATAATTTTTGATTCACATAGTGTTCTACAAATAGTTAAGAGCATCTGTAGGTGCCTTTCCCCTGCCTCCTCCATTGACAACATCATACATAATTATGGTGCAATATCAAAGGCAGAAAATTGATGCTGGAATGATATTACTAACTGCAGACTTTATTCTAATTCCACCAGTTTTCATATGCACTTTTTTGCATGTATGTATACAGGTTTTATCACCATGTAAATTTACATATCCAGTACTAAATGTAATACAGAAGTTCCATTACCCAGAAGTAATTCACTTTTTAGTTTTAATTGTAACAATATAATACAACACAACTTACGAATTTAGTCCTCACCATAGTGTACATCATTCTATTTCTTGCCAGTGATGGGCTCACTTGTGACTGACATTAGTTTAGATACTGGAAATTTCATGCTAAAAATAATTGTGTAAAGAAAACAACAGAGACTATCTGAAGATTGTGAATGAGTTCTCAACAAGACAAGGTGTTCCCAGCTGAGTTTAAACTGGGATCAGAGTAGACTAAAGAAGAAAGTATGACAATAACTTACCTCTAACAACTGGGCCCTGCAAACTACATACATCAGTTAGGAAGCCAAGTGTGGGGTGAAAGTGTGGGAATAAGGTTTTTTTTTGTTTGTTTTATCATTTTAATGTGAAAACCAAACAGCTTTGATCTAATTACATCTCCAATGGTGACTGCAGGGGACCCAGAATGCAGCTCCTGAAACATGAGACCCAAGGAAAGCAGAGGCACAGAAGTCCTGGAGGGTGAGGAGGAGTCTCAGCAGAAGAGGGGTAGATCCTACAGAACAGTCTCAGGGATGAATCAACACCCAGGCTCATGAATACAATAGGCTGCAGGTGGCTGGGGATTAAGAAGGAACAGAGGCAAAAGGGAGGTGAATGTAGCTTTAAAAGAAAACAGGGATCCCTGTGGTGGAAAAAACATTTTGTATCCTTACTATACTGATGTCAGCACCCTGGCTGTCATATTGTACTCTGTTTTTACAAGATGCCCTGGGGGAAACTAGATAAGAAGAACCTGT
The DNA here is from genome assembly GCA_963574355.1 of Loris lydekkerianus. Taxonomy (NCBI): domain Eukaryota; kingdom Metazoa; phylum Chordata; class Mammalia; order Primates; family Lorisidae; genus Loris; species Loris lydekkerianus. The sequence goes on from CAUYPK010062865.1 coordinate 17,243, forward strand.
GATATCTCTCTATAGCATTTCTTTAAAAATGCAGGTGGGAAAAGACGCTAAGCAAAGAAATCTTAGATTTAAACTTAACCATTCAACATCCAGACTTAACAGACATCTACAGAACATTTCATCCCAACAAAACTGAATACACATTCTTCTCATCAGCCCACGAAACATACTCAAAAATTGACCATATCCTAGGCCACAAATCTAACCTCAGAAAATTTAAAAAAAAAAAATTATTTCTTGCATCTTCTCAGACCATCATGGAACAAAAGTTGAACTCAATAACAACAGGAACCTGCATACCCATAAAAAAACATGAAAGGTAAACAATCTTATGCTGAAGGATAGATGGGTTATAGACGAGATTAAGAAGGAAATCACCAAATTTTTGGAACAAAACAACAATCAAGACATGAATTACCAGAACCTCTAGGATACTGCAAAGACAGTTCTGAGAGGAAAATTTATAGCACTGCAAGCCTTCCTCAAGAAAACGGAAAGAGAGGAAGTTAATAACTTAATGGGACATCTCAACCAACTGGAGAAGGAAGAACACTCCACCACAAACCCAGCAGAAGAAAAGAAATAACCAAAATCAGAGCAGAACTAAATGAAATTGAAAACAAAAGAATTATACAACAGATATATAAATCTACAATAAAAGTTGGTTTTTTGAAAAGATCAATAAAATAGATAAACCTTTGGCCAACCTAAGGGGGAAAAAAAGAGTAAAATCTCTAATGTCATCAATCAGAAATGGCAATGATGAAATAACAACAGACCCCTCAGAAATTCAAAAAATCATTAACGAATACTACAAACAACTCTACTCTCAGAAATATGAAAATCTAAAAGAATTGACCGATACCTGGAACTATGCCACCTACCAAGACTTAGCCAGAACGAAGTGGAAATGTGGAACAGGCCTATATCAAGTTCTGAAATAGCATCAACTATACAAAATCTCCCTAAAAAGAAAAGCTCAGGACCAGATGGCTTCATGTCAGAATTCTACCAAACCTTTAAAGAAGAACTAGTACCTATACTACTAAACCTTTTCCAAAATATAGAAAAAGAAGGAATATTAGCCAACACATTCTTCGAAGCTAACATCACCTTGATCCCCAAACCAGGGAAAGACCCAACAAGAAAAGAAAATTATAGACCAATATCACTAATGAATATAGATGCTAAAATATTCAATAAGATCCTAACAAACAGAATCCAAAACACATCAAAAAAATTATACACCATGACCAAGTCGGATTTATCCCAGGGTCTCAAGGCTGGTTCAATATACGTAAA
>CAUYPK010062871.1:0-15146 GCA_963574355.1 Loris lydekkerianus
TTTTCCTAAAGTCATAAACTACTAAGTGACAGAACTAGGGGATCAATCCAGGCAGTCTGGCTCCAGAGTCCACGTACTCTCCTCCTGTGCTATTTTGATTTTCAATATGAAGTGAAAAGAACTATGGAAAGTGGCTTTCAATTCTTATGAAAATACTTAAAAAGATATTTATGACTGATTTATAAAATGGCATTACCTGCACAGCAAAATTGTTTTAACTAAGAGGTTTATATTGTATTTCATAGGTTAGAAAGCATTTTTGCCTTTCTTCACTTTTCATTTTGTGAATCCTTAATAAAAACAAAGTACTGGGAGTATTTAAAAGTAAATGATTAGTTTTAGTAATCTGAAAAAAATCTGTAATAGACTAGGTAAATAATAAATGCACATTCTAGCAATGCTTTCACTCTTTCAAAGTGTTTTCACATATGTGAATCCTAACCACCCCAGGAGGAAGTACTATATATCCATTTCAGAGAAGAGAAGACAGGTTTGGGAGAAATATTTCTATGTTATTTCACACCTAAAAATACACACAAAAAGATAATTAAAATATTTCTACAAAGACATGTCTTAACAACTAAGAATGTATTAGCAAACTGTAAGTGAGAAATTAATTATATATAATTGTTAATTAACAAAAATTGCTTTGATGGTCTCTAATGGTTGAGATAGTCTCTAATGATTGCTATTTTATTTTTATATAACAGATTATAATAAAATAACATCATAAATAGATGTTACAGTTTCAGATCTGGAAAGTGATATATTGATCCTTTCTCCATGTGTGAAAGAAGTCAGATTCCTAACTTAGCTCCCATCGAAAATGTTCCACACAGGCAGTCCCTGAGTTACAAACATCCAACTTACACAACTCACACTTAGAAACAGAGGCTATCACAGGTCAAAGGGAGATGCACCTGTTCTAACTTACATAGAAATTCAATTTAAGAACAAACCTACAGGATCTGTCTCATTCGTAACCCAAGAACTGCCTGTACTGTAGAATATCGCTAGTTAACACTTTCTGTTCTACAGGCATCTGAGTATTTCCTTTAGGTTGTGTAACTCAGTGATGATAAATTCTGGAAATGCAAATACGCCACAGACAACCTATCTCTGTCGATGACAAATTACATGCCTGTTTATAAGATAAAGAAACATGTCTTTACTGATGGCACCACGTTGTATACACACCTTGTCTCCTTTCTGTAAATCCTTCACTCGGGAAGTCTTGCATTAGTGACCTCTATGCTTTTAAACATAAATCTATTTGCTTTCCATTTACAGTAAGGACGCTTTCATATAGAATGCCGCCAGCAGGCACAAGGTCTTAACGCTTGGCTGGAGAAGAACTTTTCTCTTGACATTATCTGACTTGCCCTGATCCTTCTGAGGTTTTGTTCTTTTGTAGGTTTTGTTCAATAGTGCTTCACACTATTGGGATGAATATATGCCCTTTTGGGGCCAAGAGTGTGGAAAATAGTAAAAAACACTTTGGATATTAGTAAATACATCCAAAATTCTGAAATCAGTGACTTAAAATTTGTTGTCAAGGGTCTTTTACTTTATTTTGATAATGAAATTCATGATGGCAAGTCAGTAATGTCAGCTTGTTCAGTAAAATGCCCAAAGAGTGAAGTGTCTCAGCTGTTTCTTATAGAAAGAGTTATTCTCGAGTTCCTTATTTGTGAGGAATTACACTGTTTAAAAACTGCGTTACTGTGGAAAAAAAAACACATCTTTCTGGAGATCAAAGTAAATGTATTCCTAAATATAATTGGGACAAATCACAGATGTCACTAAAACAATACAGTAAAAATAAAGTAAAGCCAGAGAAAGAGTAAAATCAAAGCACAGCTCTGGGAAACTGGACGGGTAATAGTAAGAAGGATGCCTTGGTTGATTTTGGTAAGTTCAGAGCCAAGCCGGATGGATATTTTTCTGGGCAAAACACCTTTTAAACATAAAAAGGATTCTGGAGAAGGTACCAGAGGGGTCATACAAAGTTGTTAGTATGTAAGAATCTCAAATAATTAAACTATCACATCTCAGAGTTACCAGCACACTTTTTTTTGTCCACCTTCACTTTTGACACACTGAACTGCTGCCACCAGAAATATTTTACACAGTATTATCTCCGTTAAATTCAATTGTAATAAAAACCAAAAGTAGCCTCTTGATAGTGATACAGGATGGTGGGCCCAGCCAGCTCAGTGGAACACTGCTATGCTCTGAGAGGATTTTAGATGTGTTAGGAAAATTTAGTATTAAATTATTTTCGAAAGAAGTTCAAAGCATAGTAAGTATATATTTTTTTTCACATTTTTTTTTTTTTTTGATCAACATAATTTAAGTGTGCCACAGAAGTTTAACTATAGATTCAGGTGTGCTACGAGATAAAAAAGGTTAAAAAACACTATACATAAAAATAAATAAAACGTTCTATAATAGTTCTTCCTAGGCCCCTGGGAACCCTTCCTGACTGTCATCCATGCTCATAACTAGATCTTTCTCTATACACACGCGTTGGCGATTCCTATTCAAACATTATATACTCAAACAAGTTAGATTGGAAAGTGGTCGAGAGAAAAGAGTACCCTAAAAATGGACATAAAGTGTCACACCCAGTTTTCAGCCTCTGTCTCTGTCAGCAAAATAATAACAATGATATTAACAGAAGTTACTGTGATTAGTTGAAAATTAGGAACCCCCTTTTTACACCTGAGCCATACACCCACATTGCCGCATCCCAAGAGAAACTAACAGAGATTTTAAACTCTCTCCATCCTTCCAGGATGAGTCACGGACACTTACTGTTCTCATTTATGTCACTTCTGTCTAAAATAAATGACAAACTGTTTCATAGTAGGGAAAAAGCACCTGGCGTGAGGTGATTAATGGAAGGCTTAGAAATCTCCTTAATGTCATAATTTGAGCTCTCCAATTAAATGATATAAATTCAGCAAGGGAAATTCAAATGGGATTTTCCTTAGTTTCCAAAAGCAGATTTTGACACCCTTTTGGTTGGTGTCAGGAACTCTCTGGGTACAGATCTCTTTCGAGCCTGGAAGGTGCTGAAAGTCCTTGTTCCTCACATCTGCATCCTTTGTTCTCATGATTTATTTAGCAAACCTGATTTATGATTCTTCTCTCTTCAAAATTCAAGGAAAGAAATGAGCTATGAAGAAAATTAATGTTCTACGCATTCAGAGCTGTCATTCCAAATTATAATCTTGGGCTGTGTTTAAATGACCCACTGAAGCAACAAGAGCCATGGTTCTTTAGAAGACGGTAGTAAGATTGAGAGGAACGTGAACACATGGGCAGATCTGTTACAGAAAGGTACTCATAGATGCTTTTTAAATCTTTGGGAGTGAGAGAAATGGTCCATGGTGCAATGGCTAATGTAAAAAAACAAAAGAGCAAGACCCCATATTAGCAAATAACTCTGGACAGCTCTCTATCATGTAGGTAAGAACTTGGGGAAGATGTTTCTTTGGAACTCTGATGTACCACCCAGATCCCCTTTTTGTGAACACTATTAGCTTAGCTGCTGGCAGTGTGGACAGGACACAGCTTTGAGGTGGTCTCTTTAGTGACTGTCTCAAGTACAGAGAACCCCCCCTCACCCAACGCTACCCGTGCTGGGGTGGGACACGTCCAGTGACTGGTTGATGCTGGAGTATAAAGTCCAGTCATTATCCCCAAATCAGGAAAATATAAAGGGTCAAGCCAGCATTTTGTACCCTATGGGATTAGCCAAGTTTACCCTGGGGTCAGCATCACAATTAAACTTCCTGTTCTCACCAGTTATTTCTCTCCATTCCACAGGAAAGAATCCAAGGGTGCTCCTTCATAAATACCTAGCATGCTCACCTCTGTCTCAGAGTCTGGATAATACAGAATCCCACCTGCAGCAGCCTCCAGGTGGGGCGCAGGTCACCTACACACTGTTAAGTTTTACAAAAGGAGTATCCTTCAGAGTTTTTTTCTTACAAAGAGGATTGACTTATCTTTTATAATTTACATCATTTTTTCTGAAACCTTATAACAGGTTTACTCAAATTTAATTGAAGACATACAACAGGAAGCTTTGACAAAGGTGTTAGTATTTTAGTACTGACTTTCCTCCAACTCTAAATGGTTGTCTGAAATAATCACACCAGCAATATACCAGGTTGGAAACAAGATCAGCATAGGATGATCTTTGAATCCTTAGAAGACTGAGAGTAAATACTTACAAACAACTCAAGTAAATATCAGATTTTTAATCATCAAAATGTGATAAAGAACAAATTCTTTAACATAGCTAATAATAAAAATATTGAAAAATATTGATTAAAAATAAAAAAATATTTATTAAACATAATGAAAACCTCTTTCCCTAAGTTGTTACCTTTATAATTATTCTATCCTTATTCAGTACATATTTTTTACTTTTTGCAATGCAGCTTTTGGACATTTTATTTTGGTGGAAAGAATCACCACAAGGCTTAACTCTTAGTAAAGTCACTGAGTGGTTTTGTTGTTGTTAAACAAAACCAGATCACAGATTTTATGTTATTACAATAAAGGCCATCACAATAATTCCACCTACCCCAAACTGCAGACACAAGATGTCTCAAGGCAATGTAGAGATGGAATGCTCAAGACAGAAGCTACACATGACCCAAATCATAGTTTGAACAGGACACCATTGAGAGATCACGTAACTAAATGTAAAGGACTAGTTTTTAATAAAAACAAGTACAAAGATGCAAGTCAAATCTCATAGCTCCAAACTGATGAATAAAAGTTTAGGAAAGTGCATCTATTATGAATTTGGACTTAAATGGGAAAGTTGTTATCCAGCCTGGATGAATTTGGACCTTAAAGGTTCATGCTGATCCTACCAGATTCAGGTCTTTGGTCCCAAAACTTCTGATATTCCAACTTTTACAACCAGGGCTGGAATCATTTCTAGGCAGAGTCTTCTGTACTTACAACTAAAAAAAGAAATGATTGGACATTAATTAACGACTTCCGTAATTTATGTGGATTTGAGGATTTTCTCAAATACTTTCTGTAATGCAAGCAAATCTCTTGACATGATTCTCCTACGACCTTGCAAAGGAAACATGCCATAAGCTAAACAGATCTCATTAATTACTTGAGGCTAATACTGTTTTTCATTCTGGTTTTTAAAATGAACAGTTGTAAAACTTAAATCATGGTAGCAGTATTGCTGCTTTGCAAATTAAGAATCCTGCCTTATTAAATCTGGGTATTCTGGTGAAAGTAAATGCTTGAAAAATATCTTATAAATTAATACACAATCGTATTTATTATCATTCTAATAACAGTGGGAATTATATTAAAACTGTATGCATTAATTTTTCTATAATCTTGATGTCTTAGAATTGATAGATTTTCAATAGTGCTAATAGGCTGTACAATTAGGACACACAAGATCCAACTCACATTTTCTAAATACTATACTAATAGGAGCAATTTTTTTAAATTTTTTAAAATTTTGGATTAATATGAGGGTACATATAATTAAGTTACATTGTTTGCAATTATTAAGGCATCATCCAGGTTGTAGTTTTGTCCTTCACCCAGGAAATGTGCCACGTACCCCTACATCGTACCCATTAGGTGGGAACTTACCCATCCCCCTCCCCTTCCTCCCTTGCTGAATTTAACTGTGCTTTCCTCTCATGGGGTCCTGTAGTTCTTAATCTACTAGTTTCAACTTAAGTCTTGAGTGCATGGAAGCTTGATTTTCCATTCTTTGTGATACCTTGCCTAGGAGAATGTGCTCCAAATCCTTCCTAGTAAATAATGAAAGACACTAAGTCTCCATCATTTTTTATGAGTGAATAGTATTCCATAGCGTATATGTACCACAATTTATTAATCCATTCATGGGTTGATGGGCATTTAGGTTGTAATACGACTGCTTTAAACACCAATGATCGCTATAGATCAAAGCAAATCTTGAAAACATTATGCTAAATTAGACATAAAAAATCATATATTATTCCATCTGTATGTTGTAAAACATCTGGAATAGAAAAATTCATGAGAAAAAAAGAAGATCCAGGGTTTCCAGGAGTTGGGAGTGGGGCAGTGGGAGTTGGGAGTGACTGCTAATGAACCTGGCGTTTCCTGTGATGGTGATAAAAATACTCTGAAATTAGATTCCTGCACAAAGTTGTAAATATACTAAAAACTACTGAATTGTATGTATACTTTTAAAGGGTGATTTTATAGTTTGTGAATGATATTTTAACTTTTTAAAAGATGAAATGAACATGTTTCAAATACATAAATGCTTTAAAAATTCCTTTCCAGGAGTCTGCACCGTAAGAAATAATAAAGTCTTACATATACAGACAAAAAACAATAGCACATGGAAATATGGATCTATAGGAAGAAATTAAAGCACCAGAAATTGTTAAATATATGGATAAACACATATTTTTTCTTATTCTTTAAATTTGTTTTATAGATAATTGCCTGCTTAAACAAAAATAATTTTAAAAGCATTATAGTATACAGGTAAACAGGGAGGGTGTTCCAATACAGTTAGTGACTTTAGTTGATAGACATTTCAAAACTGCTTTAAAAAAAAGTAGATTTTAAATGTTCTCACTACAAAGAAAACTGTGTTAGGTGATAAATATGTTAATTAGCCTGGTTAATCACTCCGCAATGTATACAATTTTCTAACATCACATTGTATCTCATAAATATATATGAATATTATTTGTCAATTAAAGAAAAATAAGTTTTACATTTTTAATTTTTTAAAATTAAAATATAAATGGGGTACATGTGTTTGTGTTAGATGGACACCTTTTATGAGGCTTAAGTCAGGGCTTTCATAGGTCCGTCACCAGAATAGTGTTCATTAGTCCCAGCAGGGAATAGATGTTATCCTTCAATCCCCCAACCTTCCCCAAACTTCCTAGTTCTTGGTTTCTCAAATACTTTATATCCCTTTGTGCCTCTGTGTATTCATTGTTTAGCTCCCATTTATTAGTGAGAATAGATGGCATTTGGTTTTCCATTCCTAAGATACTTCACTTAGGATAATGGTCTCCAGTTCCCTCCATATCCTGCAAATGGCATTGGTTCATTCTTTCTTACAAGTATGACTAAGTAAACTTCAAGATATATATACCACATTTTCTTTATCTACTCATGAAGTGATGGTCACATAAACTGCTTCCACATCTTTGTGATGGTCAATTGTTCTGTAATAAACATTCAAGTGCAGGTGTTTTTTTGATAAAATGATTTATTTTTAATTTTTTTTAGACAGTCTCATTATATCGCCCTTGGTAGAGTGCCGTGGCGTCACAGCTCACAGCAGCCTCAAACTCTTGGGCTTAAGTGATTTTCTTGCCTCAACCTCACAGGATCTGAGACTACAGGCACCCACCACAATGCCCAGCTAGATAAAATAAATTTTTTTCCTTTGGGTAGTTTCCCAGAAGTGGGAATGCTGGATTAATGATTATACATTTATTTCTTTGGGGACTGTCCATACTGTTTTCCATAAAGACTATACTAGTCCCACCAACAGCGTATAAGCATTCTTTCCTCTCTGCATCCACACCAGCATCTTTTGTTTGTTGGTTTTTTTAATAAAAGCCATTCTGGGAGGAGTAAGGCAATACCTCCCTATAATTTTAGTTTGTATTTCCTTGTTACTTAGTTATTTCAAGCATTCTATTATATGTTTTTTGGCTATTTGTTTTCTTTCAAAAAACTTCTGTCCATGTCTTCTGCCCACTTTTTGATAAGATTATTTCATTTTCTTCTTGCTGATTTGTGAGCTCTTTGTAGATCTGGGTGTTAATCCTTTGTTGTATGTATAGTTTCTGCCACTCAGTAGATTATCTATTCTCTCTGTTGCTTATTTCCTATGCTGTGCAGAAGCTTGTTAATTCAATTAACTCCAGTTTATTTATTTTTGTGGCAGTGGTATCTGCCTTTGGGGTCTTACTCATAAATTCTTCACCTAAGCCTTTGAAGAGTTTTCCTAAGTTTTCTCTAGAATTCTTATGGTTTCATGCAACACATTCAAGTCTCTTATTCACCTGTGTTTTTTTATGTGGTGAGAGCTAGGGGGTCACGTCTCATTCTTCTGCATGTGCCCATCCAGTATTCTCAGCACCATTTATTGAATAGGGCCCCCTTTCCCCAGGGTATGTTGTCATCTTCTTTGTCAAAGATCAACTGGGTGTAGGTAAACAGTTTTATTTCTGAGTGGATGGTTTATATCTGTAGGTAGCTGGTTCTCTATTCTTTCCCATTGGTCTGTGTCTCTACTTTTACACCATTATCATGCTATGTTGGATACTATACCTCTGTAGTATAACTTGAAGTCAGGTACTGTGATAGCTCCAGATTTCTTCTTTTTGTTTAAGATTATTTTAGCTATTCAGGCCCTTCTTGGTTCCAAACGAAGCTTAAGATTCTTTTTTCTAAATCTATAAAATATGATGCTGAGATTTTGGTGGGTATACATTAAGTGTGTAAATCTCCTTGGACAGTATGGACATTTTAATAATATTGGTTCTTTCAATCCATGACAAGTTTCCATTTGTTTATTATGTCATTGTTGATTTCCTTCTTTAGTGTTTGTAGTTCTCCTTGTTTAGACCTTTCACCTCTTTAGTTAAGTATATTCATAAATATTTTATTTTCTTTGCAGCTATGTAGATAGTATGGTGCCCTTAATTTGACTCTCAGCTTGACTGTTATTAGTAGATAGAAATGCTACTGATTTGTGTACATTGATTTTGTAACCCGAGACTTTCCTCAATTTATTTATCAAGTTCAAAAGTTTGTTGGATACAAGATCATATTGTCAGCAAACAAGTATTGTTTAACCGGCTCTTTCCCAATTCCCAATTTGGATGCCCTTTATTTCTTCCTCTTGACTGATGTTTTGGCTAGGACTCTCAATACTACATTGAACAGAAGCAGCCTTCTAGTTCTTAGAGGGAATGCTTTAAACTCTTCTCTATTCCAGATGATGTTGGCTGTGAGTGTCATTTATGGCTATGTAATTTTGAGATATATTCCTTCTATGCCATTTTCTTGCAGATTCTTATTATGAAAGAGTGCTGGTTATGTCAAATGCTTTTTCTGCATATTAAGATGGTTATATGGTCTTTATTTTGGTTTCTCTATATGTGGTGAATCATGATTATTGATTTTTGTATATTGAACCATTCTTGCATTCCTGGGATAAAACCCACTTCATCATGGTAGATGATCTTTTCAGTGCACTGTTGAATTCAGTTTGCTAGTATTTTCTTGAGGATTTTTGCATCTATGTTCACATACGATACAGGTCTATAGTTTTCTCCCTTCCCTTCCCTCCTTCCCTGTCTTTCTTTCTTTTCTTTCAATATTGGTCTATAGATTTCTTTCCTTCCTTCTTTCCTTCCTTCCTTCCTTCTTTCTTTTTCTTTCTTTCTTTTTTCTTTTCCTCCCTCCCTCCTTCTCTCCTTCCTTCCTTTCCTACCTTCTTTCCTTCCTTCCTTCTTTCTTTTTCTTTCTTTCTTTTCTTTCCTTCTTTCCTTCCTACCTTCTTTCCTTCCTTCTTTCTTTTTATTTTTGTGTGTCCTGTCCTTCATTTGTTATCAAGATGATACTGGCTTCTTAGGAGTTAGGAATGATTCCCTCCTTCTTGATATTATGGAATAGTTTCTGTAGGACAGGTATCAGTGCTTCTTTGAAGGATTTGTATGATTTGGCTGTGAATTCATCTGGTATGAGGCCCTTTTTTCTGAGAGTTTTTTTGTTTGTTTTTGCAGTTTTGGGCCAGGCTGGGTTTGAACCCACCACCTTCGGCATATGGGGCTGGTGCCCTACTCCTTTAAGCCACAGGCAACGCCCCTGCTGAGAGTTTTTTTTTTTTTTTTATTACTGTTACTGTTTCAGTCTCACTGCTCATTATTATACTGCTCAGGATTTCTATTTCTTCCTGATACAGGTTTGGAAAGCTATTTTCAGGTACTTTATCCATTTTCTTTCCATTTTCTAGTTTGTTAGAAGATTTTGGTATTCATGGATGATATCTTGTGTTTTCTGACATCAGTGGAAAAGTCTCCTTTTTCATTTACATTTGAACTTAATTGATTCCCTTCTGTTTCTGGGTAATCTGGCTGGTGGTCTATCAACTTTGCTTATCTTTTCAAAACAGTTACTTTTTGATTTATTGATAGCTATACATGTGTGTGTGTGTCTGTCTACACAGACACAAAAACACATACACAAAGGTACGACAATTAAGTTCATGAACGCATCTGAGAAAAGAGCTACATACCTCATTGCTGAAAATCACTGTGGTCACTGTCAAAGGGACAGTGGGACGCTGTGCATTGATACCAGGACCTCGTCTACCCAACACAGCAATTTTGGAACTCTTCCTGGAATGACCATCAGAGCTGTCATTGGACAGCCCACAGAAACATGTAACAATGATAATGAACAATACTCAGCAGATAACACCACCACACATTGACAGGAACACACATGGCCCTGACATACCAAGGTTATGAAGCCTTACTGAGTTGTTTGTACCGCACTGCCAACATATGTCCAGGGTGGCACATTCATAAACTTAATTGTCAGACCTTGCATATCCTGTTTCTAAGGTGCTACTTTTCAAAAATTCAGAAACACATAGAAGATTTATAAACTAGGACAGGACCGTCACTGATGCTGTAATAGGAGTCTATGCCAATAGTTGATCTGTCCTAGAAAATCACCAAATATTTTTATCCAAAAGATAAAAAGGATTCATATGTGTTCTACATAGCTATCTGATTTTCACGATTCTGAGTACAATAACAGCAAAACATTTAATTCTGTTACCCATCCTCCCAAATTCTTACCGTTTCCTATCCTAAATTATGTGTTGTTGTTAAATACTTTGAATCAGTTTTATTTTCTGTTAACTCTATATGTTTTTATTTAAGAAAGAGCCTTGCTTAGTACATTGAAAAATCAGAACTTTTCCCACTTATGAATTATGTTACTGAAAGTCGGTCAAAAAATGATAAAGCCTTTTCAAGGAAATTATCTGTCACCCTGAAACACTATCACCCAGCAATAGATGGCTTTCCTTATCATTTTCTGATTAAATGTCATCATATGCAGGACTAGATTGCTGTCATATTTCCTGTGTTAGGTTTTCTGCCCCTAACATTCTCTTGTGGACATAGTTTCCGGGACAGCATCTCAGGTAAGTGCGGTAACTGGGAATGCTCTTATGTCTCTGCCATGCTTGGGTCAAGCCAGCAAAAGCCCTGCTTTCTTATTTTTAACTTATCTATCCTGTTTTTTTGTTAATGTAAAAAAAAAAAAAAAAAAAAAAAAACAGTTGAAAACAAAACACAAAATACATGGGGATATTTGCCAAAACGAAATCTATTCTCTAGAGACAGTTATCTCCTCAAAGTTGGTGGCAATTTTACTTGCCTCAGATGTCTAACTTTCCCATTCTCTTCAGTGGCTCTTGAAACCTTTTAATTTTTACTTCACAACTTCTGAATAATCACTGTTCCTTCTTTATCAAGAAGCAAACGTTCCTTCTAGTTCACAGTAAAATATTTCCCATGACTATTCATTGTTCTCGCCTTTCTCTCTCCAGTGTTAGAAGCTTAGGTGCGTCTTTGTCTGTTAAGGGAAAATGCTTTGCCTGTGCGCTGCCCAACGTCTCTTCACGGCATCTTTCTTGCTCTCGCATTTTTGCGATGTGCAGCAACACCATGGATTCATTATCCTTGCAAACTCTGTATTATGTTTTTTCTCTACCTCTTGCTAACTATTGATAACACGTATGATCGTGGCAGGAGAAGCAGAGAAAGGCAGACATACGTAGACAGTGATTACAGAAGAATTCAGTGGATAATTTGGTTTACAGTGATAGGGAAAGGTCTAGGTGCATAGCCAAACAAATAGAAGATAACTTAAATGTTATGTGGCCCTGCTGCTTTCAGTATTATTTTCAGAATCAATACACAAGATGAATGACATTCATACGCACAAGGTATCCCTATCCACAATTCCCAGGGCAATGGTGTCTATGTCAGGAATGATATTCTAAGAAAAAACACAAATATGGTCTAATGCTTAGTTAAATCTTTTCTCCAAAGTGTGAAATTATATTTAAGGTTGATTATTTGCATCTAGCCACAAAGGAATGGTACCAGTGATCTGGACCAGTGGTCAGCAGTCTCAAGATCAACTGGGAACTTTTTTTTGAATGACTGTTTGCATGTCTTAACCTAGACCCACTGAGTCAAACTCTGGGACACACCCCAACAAATTGATGCCCTCTAAAATTTGACAACCACTGAATTTGATTCTAAACTTTTGAAAAACAAACATAACATAGTGAATTCAAAGTCACAGAGGCAGAATTAAAGTAAGATTAGGATTTTTTTTTTCTAAATGATCTTGCTTTACACAATATAGATAAAAACTGTCTCAGACTTCATAATTACTCAAAAAAAGTCAGTTGAATAAAATACCTCAATTTGATCCTTCTTTTTCTTATAACTAAAAATTTAGAATTTTCACCTATTTTAGAAAAGTATCAAAATGATTCAATTGTACTCTACTTACCTTTACTTGCCTTGACACAAACAAACATACACACCATATCCACTTCCCCATGTACCACATTTTAAGCATATTCTTACTCTTGCAGAGAGAGAAGCATTAAAGGGAAGATCAAATATGTAGACCTAGAATCATAGTCTACATTTGCACATACTTGCTTTGCTATGTGGTCTCAAAGCTTACTTAAGTCTCAATGCCTTTGTCCATGATTAAAATTACCTCCCTATTTACAAAGAAGACCCAGTTTTCAAGGCATTAAGTAATTTATCCAAAGTGATACAGCTAGTAAGAGACAGAGCTGAGATGGCAACCCTGGTATGTCTGATGTTACACTCTTAGATATTATCTGTTAAGATCTTAACAGAACCTATCTTAAAGCTAGTCTGAGAATTAAGGTAATATGCAGAAAGGTTTCAATGGATTGCACACAAATTGTGTGCTTAATAAATATTAAACACTAGCAATGTAACTTGTGGACCATTCTTATCTGCCCACACTGTTGATAACAGAATATCCAATTATTTTGCAGGCTCAGTGCTAAGAAGTTGCAAATTATGCAGCCAAAGCATGCTCAGAAAAAAAAAAAAAAAAAAAAAAAGAAAAGAAAAGAAAACAACTCTGACCTCAAATAACACCCAGAACTAAAGTCTAAACTCACACCACCCCTTGTACACCCTTCTTTCCATAACTAAAGTATTGACATACATTTATGGCCACAAACCCAGTGCCTGAACACTTTCAAAACTAGAGGTCTGTTGTCAAAGAATGTCCAGTTATGAGACCCTTTCCACGCCTTGCCATAAGTAGTCTGGTTTAAAATCTTCCTAATAAAAAACCTGTCATATAGTGCTTCTACATACCAACCTGTCCTCCCTATCCCATAAAATCTTCCCCAAACCTCAAACAAGTGATAAAGATTTCAGAGAGCCTGGTGTCTCCTTGTTTAGTTGCCTTGCAATGAACCTTTCTCTGCAAAAGACTGGTATTCAGCGTCTGGCTTTCTGATACATGCAGACAAATGACCTCAACTCAGTTTGGTAACTTTACCACTAGGGCAGTACCAAGAAGAATTCCCAGAGATTCCCACCCACAAGATGCCTTGAAGCCCTCATGTGCCTGCTTTTCTCTGTTTTCCCCATTTTGTGAGTCCTTGCTCTACTCTGAAACAGGTGGAAAGAACAATTGCAGAGGCCATAATGTCATGGCCTCCAAAATTGTGCTAGGATCACATCTCTGTCTCAGGGCCAAGGGAATTACTTATTTTATGATGCAGGCTGTAACCACGAGAAAGAAGATGATTTCAATGAAAAGGTTACAATCAATCAACCTGAAAACCACCTCTGAGCTGTAACTCAATTTCCAAAATTGTTCCAATAATAAATCATTAGCTATAATCCTGCCACTAAAAAGGCATTATTACATGCCAGGGAATGAAATATATATTTTATATGTCTGACCACTGCACTCTTGGCTTATTCATTCTTGATTTACAGAAGAGAATCCTGAAAGATCAGAGATATTAAGTAATTTATACTACATAACCCAGTTAGTAAATGTAAGAGTGAGGATTCAAGCTGGAATCCACATAACATTAAAACTGGTGCCTTCAATCACTTCTTCCCAGAGAAGGGGGGTGATTCCGCACAATTCAAATAACAGACATGGTGAAACATGTAAACATGCTATCGTTTTTCTCAAATGTTATCAAACCTAATATTCCATTGACAACAATGTCCCACCTTCCTATGGAAATATACTGTGAAAACAATCACATTTGAGTCTGAAATAAGAACTTTTTCATTACTTAGATCATCAATGGTTGATATTCAGACACAAATTTTACCTTAAGCAGAATTTTTGTGAGCATAAAATAATACACACTTTCTTACATTTTGACATTTATGTTTTCCTCTGAAACTCTGCTTCAAGTTCATAGCAATGAAAACTCCAGAAAGACAAATAAAATTTAATAAGATAGAGATTGATACCAGAAAAAAACTACTTCATATTTTTAATTCTGTGTCTTTACTGTTTTTTTGTTACAAATTATCTGTTACTATAGGTTAAAAAAAAATTGTCCTTTTTCAGTCAATATACCCTAAAAGACAGTGCTACCAATGAAAATGGAAATTAAAAGTAAGTAGAAGCAAATATTTATCAGACTTCAGAAGTGCTCATTTAAAAATATTTAGAGTTTCAAATATTGAAGTTACTGTATATACTTGAGTATAAACCGAGTTTTTTTGGCACAAAATTTGTGCTGAAAAACCCAAACTCGGCACAAATTTTGTGCCGAAAAAACTCAGCTTATACTTGAGTATATATGGTAATAAAAAGGATACATTTTATTGAAAAACAATTTTAGAACAGTTTTCTACTGATATTCTGCTAGAATTGTAGATACCATCTCTTCTTTCTTTCTTTTTTTTTTTTTTTTTTTTTTTTTTTTTTTTTTTTGCTTTTTTTGGTGGGGGGCACTTTTAAACCCCCCCCCCGGTGGTGGTTGCTTT
>CAUYPK010062874.1:0-21463 GCA_963574355.1 Loris lydekkerianus
TTAATGAATATTACAAGAAACTTTATTCTCAGAAATATGAAAATATGAAGGAAATTGACCAATACTTGGAAGCACATCACCTTCCAAGACTTAGCCAGAATCAAGTGGAAATGTTGAACAGGCCCATATCAAGTTCTGAAATAGCATCAATCATACAAAATCACCCTAAAAACAAAAGCGTGGGACCAGGTGGCTTCATGTCAGAATTCTACCAAACCTTTAAAGAGGAATTTGTATCTATACTTCTCAACTTGTTCCAAAATGTAGAAAAAGAAGGAAGACTACCCAACATGTTCTATGAAGCAAACATCACCCTGATCCCCAAACCAGGAAAAGACCAACAAGAAAAGAAAATTATAGACCAATATCACTAATGAGTATAGATGCAAAAATATTCAACAAGATCCTAACAAACAGAATCCAGTGACACATCAAACAAATTATACATCATGACCAAGTTGGTTTTATCCCAGGGTCTCAAGGCTGGTTCACTATACGTAAATCTATAAGTATAATTCAGCACATAAACAAATTAAAAACCAAAGACCATATGATTCTCTCAATTGATGCAGAGAAAGCTTTTGATAATACACAGCATCCCTTCATGATCGCAACACTTAAGAAAATTGGTATAGAAGGGACATTCCTTAAACTGATAGAGGCCATCTATAGCAAACCCACAGCCAATCTCATATTGAATGGAGTTTAATTGAAATCATTTCCACTCAGATCAGGAATCAGACAAGGCTGCCCATTGTCTCCACTGCTCTTTAACATTGTAATGATCAGGAACCAGACAAGGCTGCCCATTGTCTCCACTGCTCTTTAACATTGTAATTAGCTATTGCAATTGAGGAAGAAAAGTTGATCAAGGGTATCCATATAGGGTCAGAAGAGATCAAACTTTTGCTCTTTGCAGATGATATGATTGTATACCTGGAAAACACCAGGAATTCTACTATAAAACTCTTAGAAGTGATCAAGGAATACAGCAGCATCTCAGGTTACAAAATCAACGTTCATAAATCGGTAGCCTTTATATATACCAACAATATTCAAGCTATAAAAATAGTTAAGAACTCCATTCCATTCACAGTAGTTCTAAAGAAGATGAAATGTTTGGGAGTTTATCTAACAAAGGACATGAAAGATCTCTATAAAGAGACCTATGAAACTCTAAGAAAAGGAATAGCTGAAAATGTTAACAAATGGAAAAACATACCATGCTCATGGCTGGGAAGAATCAACATTGTTAAAATGCCCATACTACCCAAAGCAATGTACAATTTTAATGCAATCCCTATTAATGCTCCTCTGTCATACTTTAGAGATCTTGAAAAGATAATACTTTGTTTTATATGGAATCAGAAAAAACCTCGAATAGCCAAGACATTACTCAGAAATAAGAACAAAGCAGGAGGAATCATGCTACCAGACCTCAAACTTTACTATAAATCGATAGTGATCAAAACAGCATGGTACTGGCACAAAAACAGAGAAGTAGATGTCTGGAACAGAATTGAGAACCAACAGATGAATCCAGCTACTTACCGTTAATTACTAGATTTTAAGGAATTTTTTTGAGGAATCAACTCACTAAGTTCTTAATTGGTTTTTAAAGGAAAATTCTACTAATTAAAGGTATATAATGATTTTAATAGCACTAATAGTATTAAATAAACCCTCACCAGAGATCTATTGATAGATCTAATTTTAAGTAGTGAGGTAAAAGGGAGTACTGTGGTCTCCTTTTCAACACTTCATCATTTCGATGTTAAAAGATGTGCTGATCATTTTTGGCCTATTAATCAGAGTATTGGAATGGCTGGTATCACAACAACATGGTGCTTTTAACTTCTTCCCATCTTTTCTTCTGTGTAAACATGTAAGCTTGTGGTCATTCTCCCTATCATACAAATTCATTCCTCTTCTACCTGAGATAGGGTTTATCATACTACAGCTGAAATAAAAAGGCTTTTTATCTTCTTATGAATGCATAAACTATTTGCAAACAACTTGATTGGTTTAACAGATAAGTGTACTCTGCCAAAACAGAGGACAAAAATTATTTTTAATTATTTTCTTGAAGAATTTAAATTGCTTGTTTCAATTTATCCTCAAAATAACTTTATAAAGTTTTACATTATTATGTCCATTTAACTGATCAGAAAACTGAGGTTTATAATGAGGGGCCAGACATGTTGCCTCACAATTACATAATTGGAACAGCCAAAATATAAACTCCCCTTTCACTTTTTTAAATACCTCTTCTTGCAATAAAAATGAAATATGGTCAATAAAACCTTGATTAGTTAAAAAATTAAAAATTAGAGATTTAAGTTAGTTTTAATTTTTGTAAGGCAAATTTTGTATTTAGTGATGTTGAAAGAAAAGACCATATTAATTAACTTGAAGTCAGCAGCTTTTCATAGTTAATTTATTAAAAACGTACTGACACTACCATTTTACTATGTGTTTGATACTATCAAAAACAATTTGGATATTTTCAGAACATTATTTCTCATGATGTTTAGCTGTTTTCATGGAAATTATTTATACACATTTGAGGAGGTCAGTTATAGTTTTAATGATTAACACAGTCAAATGCAGAATTTATAAGAGATAAGGAAGAGAGGGGAGAGAAGCAAATTTCAGACAATCAGGGTGCAGTGAATCTTATTTGCACTTTTTTTCCTACACACTTGATTAGCTAGCAGTTTGCAGAGAGGCCAGTCTGGAAATTCTGTCCTTGAGCAGGCTGATTAGTTGAATCAAAGAAAGCAATTTTAGTTGTTTATGGACTATCCTGCAAATTTTGGCTGAGAAGCATACTTGGGTGGTGTGCTTCCAAGTATTGACAGTAAAGTCCTTCTACCTGGACCTCCATCTTGGTTAGGTCTGGTCTGCACCATCTCCTTGGGAGTAATTCTTAGTATTAGCCTATATTCTGTCTACACAGGTATATAGGTTTCCATCTTAGGGAAATTTGAGATTAGTCTGAGAAGGCAAGAAAAACAAAGAAGGAGGTGGTAGCATGGGTCACCTTTTTAGAAACACATGGAACATGGTAGGCCAACAGAACACTGCATGCCAAAGCAGGAGTGAGAACACCAGAATGACTAAGTGGGTTGGTACCTTTCAAGCCAGGGAATGGCCTGTAGAACTCAGATCTTGTAGACAGGGGCAATTGTGGCCATAAGAGATTTTTCAGCAGGGTTCTAGCCTGAGTAGATTGGCATTTCAGGAACTCTGGAGGCAGAGTTCAGAGGTGAGCTCTTAACAGCAGCTCATGTGTGGGATTTTTTTTGTCTTCATCAGGCACTGCCTGGTGTTATCAGCTTTAAACACATAAAATTTTAAGTGAGTTTTAAGATTATAAGCTCAAGTTTAGATATTAAAATCTTGTGGGAATTGAGGATGAGTTATTCTCGACTGTCTAATATTGTAAAAATGTGTCCAGAGATTTTAACTTTGGTTGAATTTTTAATTCAGTATTTGAAAAATTCACTTTTGTATTGTAGAGACAATTATCATCCTCAAAAAATTAACAATGATTTTTCTTTCTTTCTTTTTTTAATTAAATCATAGCTGTGTACATTAATGTGATCATGGGGCACTATACACTGATTTTATAGACCATTTGACATATTTTCATCACACTGTTTAACATAGCCTTCCTGACAATTTCTTAGTTATTGTGTTAAGACATTTATATTCCACATTTACTAAGTTTCACATCTACCCTTGTAAGATGCACCACAGGTGTAATCCCACCAATCATCCTCCCTCCGCCCATCCTCCCCCCTCCCTCTCCTGCCTCTCCCCCTTTCCCATCCTTTTGGAAGGATATTTGGAGAACACTTAGAGATCTAAAAATGGAAATGCCATTCAATTCTATAATTCCTCTACTAGGTATATACCCAGAAGACCAAAAATCACATTATAACAAAGATATTTGTATCAGAATGTTTATTGCAGCCCAAGTCATAATTGCTAAGTCATGGAAAAACCCCAAATGCCCATTGATCCATGAAAGGATTAATAAATTGTGGTATAGGTATACCATGGAATATTATGCAGCCTTAAAGAAAGATGGAGACTTTACCTCTTTCATGTTTACATGGATGGAGCTGGAACATATTCTTCTTAGTAAAGTATCTCAAGAATATAAGAAAAAGTATCCAATGTACTCAGCCCTACTATGAAACTAATTTATGACTTTCATATGAAAGCTATAACTCAGTTATAACAATGATTTTTCATTTAGCAAAGTCAAACAGTAGCCTTAATAAATGTTTGGAAGTCTTCTTTTTTGATACCAAATTTGGAATTTCCAAAGATACAGAAGTTCTAGCTTTAAAATCCTGGTCCTTTTGCCACATTCCTCATACGGAGGCTGTGTTTGTTTAGAAACAGAGTTATAAGGTGTCATAATGTCTTTTTTTTTTTTTTATTAAATCATAAACGCATAGATCATGTATACATTAATGCATTTATGGGGTACAATGTGCTGATTTCATATAGAATTAGGAGTGTTTACATCACATTGGTTAATATATACCTCATCTCATTTACTTAATTATTGTGTTAAGACATTTATATTCTATACTTGATAGATCTGACATGTACCCTTGCATTATTGCATTATGTGCTATAGGTGTGATCCCACCATTCACCCTCCCTTGATCTGATCTCCCTCCACCCCTCTACCCCCCCTCCTTCCTCCTTCATTCTGGGCCATAGTTGTGATCTAGTCTTCATATGAAAGTGTGAGTAATTGTAAATTGATTTCATAATAGTACTGAGTACATCGGATATTTTTCTTCCATTCTTGAGATACTTTACTAAGTAGGATATGTCTAGCACCATCCATGTAAACATAAAAGAGGTAAAGTCTCCATCTTTTTTAAGGCTGCATAATATTCCATGGTATACACATACCACAATTTATTAATCCATTCATGGGTCGATGGGCATTGCTAAAATGTCCATATTACCCCAAGCAATTTGCAAATTTAATGCAATCCCTATCAAAGCATCACTGTCATACTTTAAAGATCTGGAAAAAACAGTACTTCATTTTGTATGGAACCAGAAAAATCCTCAAATAGCCAAGACATTACTCAGAAATAAAAACAAATCAGCAGGAATCATGCTACCAGACTTCAAACTATACTACAAATCTATGGTGATCAAAACAGCACGGCATTGGCACAAAAATAAAGAGGTAGATATATGGAACATATTTGAGAACCAAGAGATGAAACCAGACACTTATCATCATTTGATCTTTGATAAGCCCATCAAAAAATATAAATTGGGGGAAAGATTCCCTATTTAACAAATGGTGCTAGGAGAATTGGCTGGCAACTTGTAGAAGACTGAAAATGGACCCACACCTTTCACCATTGATAAAGTCTTTGTGGTGCAAACTCACTCTCATGGTTGTTGCTGCAATATTTTCTAACTGCTCTTCCTGTCTGAAGTCCTGTCTTACCCTCCTCCAAGGAAGTCTCCATGGTAAAGCCAGTGTGAGATTCTGCTTAAAATACTTTAGTCCTGTGGACCTTAGCAGAGAATCTTAACTTCATGTTGTCTACATGGTTTTGATTATGTGATTGTAGTGTAGTAAATATAGTGTAACCTGTGTGCACTTCACTAGTCATAAAAACCACTTACATTTCCTTACTTCCTAACCCTTTACCAAACATTGATATTTTTTCTCTAGACATTTCCAAATACTCCTTCTTCAACCATGAACTATATTTGCTTAAATATATTTCTTTTCACCCCTCTATTGTTTTACCCCACTTACTAGCCAACCCCACACAGATTACTGTTTTCTCAGGCAGTTTTCCTCACTACTATTTAGCAAAACCGCCAAGAGGAAAATTATGACTTTTAATGATGACACAATTTAAAGAGTGGATGTGTTTTGGCTGGGGAAAAGCCCCCTAAAGAAGCAGATATCTGACTTTTAGAAATATTCCCTGAGAGAAACAAGACCAAGTGAAACCTTTAAGCCTCTCTTTCCAAAACACTACTATATGTATGGATGAATCCATGAAATCCTAATGCAGCTGAGCTGACAGGTACAACAAGCAGGTGCTCCCTTTAGCCTCTCATCACCTAGTCCTGCAGCTCATTTTGGTGGATGCAAAATGATGTTGTGGTGAGATTAATGTAGATAACAGCTTACATGGACTTGGAGAAGGAAAATTTGAGATCTTAGTATATGCTAAATGTCTTATTCCCAATAGCCTGTACACCTATAGTTACACATTGATAGAGCATCAACAAAGTCTTTACCTTCGCAGCACAGATTTGGAACTTAGTTATGCCTAAGGTTTTTGAGACCTAGATATAATTTTGTGATCAAGCTCTCACCATCTATTTCAATGGACTGAATGGTCTCCCCCTAGGATGAAAAGATTTCCCTACCTTTGAAAAGTTCTGCCAGCTAATAAATCTCCACTAAAGAGGGAAGCCTTGCCCAAAGTCCCAGCCTCTTGATAGAGGAGTTTATATCCAGTGAGTGGTTGAGGTAGGGCTTTGAGGTTCTAGATACCTCCTTTACCTTTGAGATCTTCTGAAAGTTGTTCAGATCTTCTGAAAGTTGTCCTTCAGCATCATTTGAGCCTTTGTTGATGCCCCATCAGAGCCCAACTTCTCCTTGGCCAATCTTCCTCCTTTGTCTTCCCTTCCATGATATTGCTTATAAGAGAATTTTATAATAAACTATCTGTGTACTAATTCTCATCTTAAAATCTGTTTTCTTTAGAACACACCTAGTGATAGTTGATGGTAGGAATGGTATGAGAAAGGTGCCAGGAAGAGATTTGGGATTGAAATCCATCACCACCCAGGTGTCATTGAGAACCCCATCTAGATTACTGATAACTTCTTGGATGAGAAAGCTGTGTTTGTCAAAACTTACACTTTTTGTGAACTGGAATGCTATTCCCATGACAGGGAATATACTAGCAGGTGCAATAAATAGGGCATTTGAAAAATGTGAAGGGAAATAGTACCTATATACTCGAGTATAAGCCGAGTTTTTCTGGCACAAAATTTGTGCCAAGTTCGGGTTTTTCGGCACAAGTTTTTTGCCCAAAAAGTTGGCTTATACTCGAGTATATATGGTATATACTATACAGTACATAGTGTACAGCACACACTTACAAGCTTGATGTGAAAGTAAAGGGCTTCTGCAATGACCCTTCCAGGCCATGGATTTATACTAGAGTCCAGTTGGCTCAGAAGGGAGTAAAGAGACTATATTCTAAAGGACTTAACAGAACCTAGCTAACATCTCCTAATAGGACCTTGGAACATAGTGACAGGGACTGGATTCTGAGTGTACTGGCTCAGGAAGGTGAGAATGTGTAAATCTTTAATATGGTGCTGTGTCTCTAACAGTTAGGATGCATTGATCCATGAACCAAGGTGTGGAAGCAGAAATGTACTACTTGCTATTACTGTTGGTGATTTCTTTGGGGGAATTTGTGTTTCCTATACCACAAATTCTGGATTCTTATATGTGCTACTTACCAAAGGAGAAACACTTTTAACTAGGAAGATACAGTAAGATTGTCATTGAACGATAAGCTATGGACACCACCTAGCTCTTTAATTACCTCTTAAGGGAAGAGCAGGAAATAAGTCATCATCATCTTGAAGAGATAATAATGATCATTGGAAGGACAAAGGGAAAGTATATAATAGGGGCAGAGAAAAATTATATTTGGTACTCAAATGATGCACTTAGACATGTTTTGGTACACTATTGCTTGATTTTTATGGCAAATGGATAAGTGCAGCAGAATTGGCCTAAGAAAACTGTTGTCATGGAGAGTTCAGGTTTTTCAGGCATGTCTGAATGATCTTTTGATCTGTATGACACCATAAAGTAAACCATTGAGATGAGCAGAGGTGTTAGTGGAGGATGAAAGGAATTCAGAATGAGCAGTAAGGGAGCGAGCTAGTATCAGTTGTGATGTTAAGGCCAGCTGTAGCAGCAAGGGTGGTATATTTTCCTATTAACCTTCATTTTCTAAGTTTTTCCTAGAAAGAGAGGCCTACTGTGATTCTTCCATACCTGTTCCCAGAATTTACTTGAAGGACTGTATCTGAATATTTTCAAGGGGTGGACAATGGTGGGCACCCAAGCTGTCAGGACTGAAGGACTTATTTTCCCAGATGCTGAGAATGCTTACAGCACACAGCTTACAGTAGTTGTTAATCTTCTTTGAGAAGTGCCTAAAATGAAGAAAGCTGTGTTGTGCAAGATTACTATACCTTTTGAGCCTTTTGAAGAGTTAAGAATCCATAATTCTATAGTCACATTCAATGATGAAAACCCTATTTGTTTTTGACCACAGATACCTGAACTTGGAATTCTACATCAGTCAAAAGCATATGTCTTTCCATCATGCTCCACCATCCTCAAAGGGTATTCCTCATTTTCATTTTCTTTAGCTCATCACTAGTTTTCCCAAATGATTTCTCTTCAGGTCTTAATATGATCACCTACTTCTGGGGATCTCCTTTTGTGGTTCAGCCTTCTTTACTTATCTTCTGTTACTATTTTGATCTTAAAGTCTGAGGTTGGGAGTAAAGATTTGACTTTCTTCCTCTCACAGGCCATACGTATCTTGGTGTCTAGCATGAGTCTGGGGAAATGTCATCATAAGAAAATCAGGGCAGATCTCTCTAAGAAATTAGCCATATTCAGGACCTCCACAGAAATAACCTTTACTACATGGTGATTTGCAGGCTGACAGTGTTAAGGAAAGAAGATACATCACTCTAAGCTGTAATCATAATAAAAGCTATAATTTTAGAAAGTGACCCATGGAAAGGTATTATATATTAACAATTACAATTGGTAAATGAATGGTCAGAATGGAAGGAAAGCAAAGACTTGGTTGAAAGATAGGTTCTTTACAGGAGATGTTAACTCTGCATAAAATGTTGTAGCTGACAGATTGACATAGAAATCTCATTATTAATGTGTATGTTATTTTTTTCTAATGCTGTCATCTGTACCCTGGTCTCCTTTGTGGTCATACTTTGTAGTCAAATTACTCTGTTTAGGTCACCTGTCTCACCTTTCAGGGCAAGGAGATACAGATATTAAAAATACAGAATAAATCTGTAGGGTTAAAGTTGACTTCAAGACACAAATATTATTTACCAACTAAGATGAACTTTTCTTTTTGTAAAATACATAAAAAAGTGTGATCTCCTTATTATATTCTCAACCTGCAAAAAGTGCCTGGTGCATAATACAAACTTACTAATTACACTGACATTGAAACCCCTTCCGAAATCTGTGTCATCTGTAGGAATCTCACTTTAAATGTAACAGTATAGATTACAAGTAAAAGGGTAAAAAATTATATACTGTGCATATACCAATAATAAAAAATATGGAAAAGCTATATTCACATTAGACAATATAGACTTTAAACCATGAAAAATTGACAGCACAAAGAGATTACTATGTAAGGACAAAAGGATCAATTGATAAAATAAATACCATTTCTGAATTTGTATTTCCCTTAAAAGAATGCTTCAAAATACATGAAGTGAAATCTGATAAAACTGAAAGGAAAAATGGAGAAATCATGTTCACAATTAATAGTTGGAGACTTCAACTATATTTTCTAAATAATGAGAATAAAGAGATAGAAAATCAGTAAGGAAGCAAAATGCACAGCACCTTTAACAAACTTAGATAATTGAAAATTAAAGAATACTCTTCCCAATAAGAGAAGAGTACACATTATTTTCAAGTTCAAAGGAAACATTTACCCAGAGTTATATACAGCATCATAGAACAAATTTTAAGAATTTTTGAAGAATTCAAATCTTGCAAATTTTGTTCTCTAATACAACTTAACAAGAAATAATTAACAAAACATTAACTGAAAAATCTGCAAATACTTGGAAAGTAAATAACACACTTTTAAATAATCCAAGGGTCAAAGAGGAAGTCTCAAGAAAATCATAAAATGTTTTGACAGTACAAAAATGAAAACACAAAATAGCAAAGTTTGTGGGATGTAGCTAAAGCCCCACTTTAGATGAAAATTTATAGTAATGAAATCTTATGTTTTAGTTTGCTAAGGTTATGTTAACAAAGTGCCACAAATTGGGGGACTTAAACAGCAGAAATCACTAGATAGAAACTTCACAGACATGAAAAGGATAATAAGAAAATATTATAAACCATTCTAAGTACATAAATTTGACAATTTAGATAAAATGGAGTCATTACTTCAAAGGCACTAACTGCCTAAACTCACGAAGAATTAATAGATAACCTATATAGAGCTATGTCTATTGAGGAAATTGTAGTAAAAAAATAAAAACAAAGAAAGAAACTCCCCCAAAAGAGAACTCCTCCAGGCGGAGCTGGTTTCACTGACAATGAAGAAAAGGCAAAGTCTGGAAGATTGTTAAGGAAAATCTGTCAGTGCAGGAAACTTTTCTTCATTAATTGGTCTGATGGTATAATTTATCCAGTCAGGTTCTGAAACACAGGAGTTTAGGAGAAGGCATGAAATACTAATCTGTGTTGAGATAAATAAAGAACTGTTCACTCAGGAAACGTAACCCCATTTCTGGACCATGCTCTGAATACTGAGGACCTTGAATTCCTTTTTTGAACGATCCTGAGCTTGCTTGCAGTTCTCTGTGGGCCTTTTTCTGAATTCACCCCTATGCTGTATATTTACCCCTATACCCCTATGTTTGTAGGAAGTATAGACAGAGCTTGGACAGACTTAGAGGAGTCCACACAGGTATGCAGGAAGACCATTGTGGGGCAGAAGGGAGGATGAGATGAGAGAAGAGGTGAGGAGAGGTGGGCTTCAGTTGGGGGTGGGGGCCTGAGAACTGGATCTCCTTTATGGACTGCCATGGTGTAATGGATTCTTTTAAGGAGTTTGAGAATTCTAGACTTGAACTGAACATAATATTTAGGGCAGGGAGAGACAATACATTTTATTCTGCCATTTTTTACCTTGTTACTTTTAAATATCCAGACGTATGGTAAATGATATTCATTTGTACTCTTGTCCTGTTCTGAAGTGAAAGCACCAGAATGGGTGGGTAGGGGGACTATGTTTATTGCCATATTTGGAGCTCCTAGAACGGTACCTGGCACAGAGGGGGCACTCAATCATAATAATTTAGAATGAATGAATGTGTAGATAAACAAATGAATTTCATCTTCATACCATCCCAGAAAGGATCCCAGATAGAATGTAATGAGATGTCATTGATACTTGACACAGTAATGATAAAGGATGATTTGAGAAGAAAAATCCTTTAGGGTATTAGTCATAAGCAATATGCCAAAACAGAAACAAAATCACAGAATAGGAATTGGGTTTTTTTTTTTTAAAAAAAAGCAATATACTGCTATCAGCTCTGAAGTCCCATTGTGATAATTGTTATTATTCTTTGATCATATAAAGTCTTCTGCCTTGATTAGGCATATTGTTAAAAGAAAATTGGAAAAAACATTTGGATTCCAAATCTATTATCATAACCATTCTACCATTATCATGTCTATGAACAAATCTCAGAAGACTTTCCTCCTCCCCTATGGGCTGTCATATACTGTGTTCCAAGAATGGTAGTCTCATTGGCTTCACTGGAACTCATTAAACCTCTACCAGGGGCCCTAATCCTGAGATGATTCAGCAATGACTTAAGTCTTCCCTGTCCTCTGGGACTTTACTCAGTATCTGCTATGCTTGTCACGAGAGCCTTGTTCTCAGAAGAAACATTTGGCTAGAAAATACCTGATCCTTTAAGAATGTCAGCTTTGAAATAATTGATGATATTCTTAGAAGAAAATAAATTAGAGAACACAGTGTGAGTGAGGAATTGTAGCAGTAGAATATGTTTTATGCATGCCTATAAAAATTCTCCATTTACCATTTGAATTTAATAGAAATAGCTCTTTCAAAGAAATCCAAGCTAGTTATGTTTCTGTAACACAGAGATGTGGTTATTATTCAACTTCAAGATGAATTATTCTTAGTTATTCTCTATATTAAGAAGAAAACACAGCAAATAAGTAATTTGATTATTTAAAAGAACATCAAAGCAATTAAGCTTTTTCTACAAATATCACGTAAGTAAACCAGAGGGAGAGAAAGTAATATGTTAACTGTTTGTCATTCAAATGTCTCCTTCAGTCTCCAATAATCATGTGCTACAAATAGGACACTTATATCACATGCAAATTTAATGCCTAGAAAAGATTAACAGCAAACTTTCACACTGTTGGCTTATGGTGTTTAATTATAAAGCCACATTGCAGTAATTATTTCACTGATACCTCAGTTATTGAGTTATTGTTTCTGTTATTTATTTCTTAGTCCTGTTAACTCTGTTATTAAATAAATGATAATACTCATGATTTCTTTTAAAATGCAGCTAACTGCTAGAGAACAGTGAAATAAAATATATTTATAAATGTTTCATTGTTTACATTGTTTGTGAGTTGAAAATCTGTCTCTAAAATAAGATAAGCAGATAGAAGATACCAAATCCTGGCATTAAAATAATGTTTAACTTATATATTTGCTCCAATGTACATAGCACAGAGCTGTAGAATTGTTATTATTGATTATTTGTCTAATAAAGCCTTCTGCCTTGTTTAGACATGTTTTTAAAGGAAACTTGGAAAAACCATTTGGATTCCAATTCTATTATCATAACCATTCTATCATGATCATGGAACTATGAAGAATACAATTTAAAAAATGTTAAGTACACTTGTACATTGATACAACAGTATACTTATACTAAAGGTCACTGGAGAAAAAGAAAAGTTGTTTTAAAATTAGAAAAAGAAAGGTAAATTATTATAAATTTTTTGTAAAGTTTTAATATTTAATTGTTATCAGTAACATAATTAGTGAATGCATTAATTAGTATAATCCAGAGTTAGCTCTGTATATATTTGTTTTTATATCCTTAACAGAAGTAAAAATGCTAGAAAAGCTTTTAAATTTTTTATCCTAATGTTTATCAGCTTTTATTTTGTTTCCTTAACTTACCTTTGAATGTGCCTATTGCATTTTTAAATTTATACTATTATTGTTTTTATTGCTAATATTTTTCTTTATAGTCTTCCTTTTATTGTAGCCATTTGTAATATGGAAATTTTATATTTTTCTTTTTATCACCTGGGGATACTAATAGATTGTTCTTGTGTTTTCCTCCACTCATTGCATTGTATTTTATTCTTCTGGCTTTCTTTCTTTTCTTTTTTTTTTTCTTCTAATTTGTTGAAATGTTTTCTCAATTGCCTACTTATTCTCAGTTCTAAGGAATATACATTAAACTAATATTTGGCAATGCTCATGTGTTTTGTGTGGTGGGGTGGGTGGGGTAGTTGTTATGGTGGGGGGAACACTAGCATTTGTCAATTGATGCACTTCATTGTAGATTGATCAGAGATCTGGCCATTTATTAGCAGGAACACCATAGGTCAATGGCTGTAGCAAAATTGTTATCTTGAGCTGGCTAGCTTTTCCAGAAAGGAATTCTTCAAACTCCTGTGTGAGGGTGCTATAGAAAGCCTTCCTTATGCCTCATATTCTCAAGGCACAGGCCTTAATCATTTACAATCTTGAGAGTGAATATCCAAGCTTCTTCAGGGTGGGGAAGGGATATAGGTACTTTGCTTTGTAGGAAAGATGAGCAGATCCAGATTTCTCACTGCACCTTAATCAAACTTTCAACCAAGTTTTCTGTTCATTAGATCCACCTAGCTTCTCTGATTTCAGAAATAGCTGATGCAATTTATTTGTGTGCATTTGGGGATGGGGTGAGGCTGTGGCAGGACTCATTTTCCTTCCTTTGGGCTTTTCATACCCTAACCACCACCTGAGCTAATTAGCTCAGGTTTTATTTAGCCTTCTCTGTCAATTAAGGTGTCTTCTTATTTATCCTTTATTCTCTTTGCCCATTCTTTCCATCCCCCTCTACTCTTGTTCTCTCTTATTTTGTAAATTTCCATCATTTTAATGAGCTATAGGAGTCATTAAAAGTAATGACAGTAACAGTGGGTAATATGCTACTTTCTAAATTCTTCCACTGAAGGGAGTAACTAAAAGTCAGGGAAAGACAAAAATAATGGTAGTGGATTGGATGGTCTGATGGCATGTACATTTAAAGAGATTTTCCTTGTGGGGATTTGTGGAAAAGGAAGGGAAATAATTCAGCAATAAGTATTCAGAATAGCACACAACCCTGCTCTAGGACCACTTGTACTTGGGTAGTGAATGGGAAAAGCAGTCACAGGTAAGAAACAACCTCGAAAGGGTGGGCCAGGTGCCAGTGAGTTCTGGAGGTGAGGGAAATCCAATAAGAGAGGCTGAGGAAGTTGCAAATTTTGTTGATGCCAGATGGAGTGTTCAGTGAACATTGTGGGAAAGTTTGGGAGCCTGCTAGCATGTAAAAACGTGGGTGAGGTTAAAGATACACAGAGCCCTTGGAGGAAGATGTCCTAGTGTTAATGATGACTTGTTTTGCTGGACATCCAGTGATAATGGAAATAATGATAAGTGTGAGAATTAAAGGACTTGCCTGACGGTCTAGGGAAAGGTGAACAATCAGTTCTAACAAGGAGCCTTCTGAAGGCTAATCTCTTGTCCCACTGGGATTGATGATACTAAGCTGAGAACAGCGAGGGGCTGGAGGTTCTTTATGTTCAAGGGCACAGTGGGCTCTATGGGCCTTGTTTATAGTCTGAAGTGAATAGCGTGGTTTCTCCAAACCACCACAAACTCTGAGACTTCCATCCAGTTGTCTGTGACCTGGATCTGCCATCAGTGATATGTGTAAACCCCAAAAAGCATATCTAGGCCTTCTTTCCCTCACCTGTAAAAGGAAAATGTTGGCCTACTTCAGTGCTTCTCAAACTTTCCCACCAAACAGTTCCTGAAGAAGTCTGTGGGGGTGGCCTGAATAAAATTAGCATTCATCACATTTTTGCTGACTATTCATTATGAAGTTTAAATGGAAAATAATATAAGCCCTTGCAGTGTGATCATTTATTAACATATTAATTGGGTTTTACTTTCTCTGCTGTAGAGAACCACTCCAGGTTAGAGTCATGTTGGTTGTGTTTCCTGTAATTTACCTTTTCTGTTTCACGGAGGTTGTCAGATCCTTGGTTTTCCTATCTCATGGGCTTTTGTCAGAGTGTGAGAGAGAAGCTGATGAATGTTAACCATTTCACTACTGTAAGTCTGAAATCCTGAAGTAGTGCACTTACTGTAGGTATAGGATTGGATAAAACAAAGGCAAAACAGCAAGGGCCATCACAGAGAGGGGATGTCTTCTCTTTAGGACCTGTGTACAGTGCAGACTTCCTAGTTGTACCCAGGAGAATGGGTGGTGCACATCAAAATGTTTTACCTTGACCTGGGGATTCCAGAATCTGGAGATTCCCACATCTCAACTTAACTCTATTTGTAGCAAATTTGCAGTATCAGCACTGATGGAATGAAGACAAGACATTCTTCATTCCATTTGAGGGACTTCTTTGGGGATTCTCATATTCTTGTGCAATAGTGTTTTTCAAGCAGTGCTGTGACATGACACTGCTGCACCATGAGAGGATCTTAGGTGTGGCATGAAAACTTTTAAAGATCATTAATTAAATTATTTTTTAAAGAAGTTCATCTTGGTAGATACCTAGTAATGGAATTGTGCGATCAAACAGTAGGTCAGCTGTCCACAATGCAAGGGTACATATTAAAGCAAATAAGAGTAAATTATAAATGTGTTACACAATAAATAAGTGAGGTGATGGTTATGTTAATCAGTTTGATTTAAGCATTCCACATTGTATATCAAATCATCACAAGGTACCTCATAAATGTATACAGTTATGATTTCATAAAAAAAAAAGTAGACTACTATTCAAAAAAAAAAAAAAAAAGAACAGTAACTATATTCTTTTTCTCTCTCTTTTTTTGGTCAATATAATTTAAGTATGCCATGGAAGCTTAACTATATAGGTTCAAGTGTGCATGAGATAACAAAAGGTTGAAAACACTATGGTAAAGAGGGATCCCTACCAGCTCTTGCTCAAACTCACTTTTGTGCCAGCTTTGCAGGTAGTGCTGAGAGTCAGGTGTAGCCTCACATCCTTGGTAAACTCTCTTGGTCTCCTTTTCCTCATTGGAAACATGAGAAGGTAGGTCTGCGTGATTTCCATGGTCATGTACAGCTTTGTGAAATGTAATTCCTTTTTATCAGACAAGTGATCCCACC
Source organism: Loris lydekkerianus (assembly GCA_963574355.1). NCBI lineage: Eukaryota > Metazoa > Chordata > Mammalia > Primates > Lorisidae > Loris > Loris lydekkerianus. The sequence continues at coordinate 16,312 of CAUYPK010062874.1, forward strand.
CTAGGATTTCTACCTGCTGCCTCTCCCCACCAGGCCCTAACCTCAAGCCCACTTTCTAGATCAACACAAGCAGTTTCACTAAAGCTTTGTACTCGGAGTGGGACAGAAGCATGTTGGTGGCTAGTCCCTTTTTATGTTCCTGTGTACGGAGTGCCAGAGTGCACTCTGAACATTAAATTAGGAAACATTGAGTAATTTCTTTGTTCTTCCTCCTAGAAGAACAACAAAAATAGCAATGTTTTAAAAAAATAAAGTGTTCTTCATTAAGAAACAAACATTGTTTAAATCTGTGGAGCAAAGTAACTTTTTAAAACTCAGGAGAAAAACTAAGACTTTAGAAAGATGTAAGAAGTTAAAAATTACTACATTTTGGTAAGTAGTAAATTAAAACATATTTTTTTCCCCTTCGGGAAAATACCCTCAAAGAAATTATTTGCTCAAAGAAATAGTTTCCTGGTCCTTTATGCTAAAATCATACCTTTAAAGAGAGCAAAGAGCAGGTACTTCCCTCATCAGTCTGCCTGGCTTCTCCATTGCCTTTGCCCTTATAAACCAGAGATACAAAAGTCATTAACCCACACCAATTAAAACAACTCTTTATGCATCCTTCAGCATACTTCTGCAAACAAATTTCCTCTATTCCCAACAGTATGCGACAAGTTTAGGAACTGAATTCTTATCTTGACACAAACATTTTAACTGTGGCACTGTGTCACACTGGTAAGCAAAAGCCTTTACTCAAGATTATGTCAATTAACCGTTAAGATTTTAGATTCACAGACTAGGGTTCAAGTTTCATCCTTGTTTTCTAGTAACAGAAAATGTTACTTACTATCATGGAGATTTCAATCCATGAAATCTTAGACCTTGCTTTTTGCTGACCACATACCTGAGTCAAATTTACTTTGGCCAGTTCTAAAACTTCCTCTGGTGTTTCAGTGTGTAATGTGTTGATTAAAATTCAGATCCAGATAAATTTCAGTCTTGGGAAGAGACTGAGGTTTCTGAACTTCTAACTTGATCCCAGATGATGTTGATACATATGATCCAGGCTCTTTGACTAGCAAAACTTCCCACTTTACCACAAGAAGAATGTAGTACATACCCTTAGAAACTTCTCAAACACATTTAAAAAATAAAATACTTTTCACAAATAAATTCAACACAAGTATACAATTACCTCTTTTAAATTGCAAAAATAAATAAATAAATAATTTTTTACTAAATAAAAGCCTAAATATTATGAAGGTTTTAAGGCAGAAAAGAACACATCCTGTCTAACGGGCTCAGGGGAGTATGACAGAAGAGAGGCACTTTCCATATATACAGCAGGATAAAAAGATTAGGAAAGATGAAAATGGAGAGGCCATCACAACAATAATTAATAACAACAATAATAGTAAACATCTGTATGGCATTTATTATCTTCTTGGCACTATTCTAAAATTTCTACATGCATTAATTCATTTTACCCTCAAGACAACTCTGTAAATGAAGTACTTTTATTGTCTATTTTACAGATAACAAAACAAATGATATAACTGGGGCACACAGAGGTTAAGTAAGTTCTTTTCCAAGGTCACCCAGCTGGTAAGTAACAGAGCTGGGATGCAGGCAGGTAGACCTTAAGGTCCTTGTCTAAAGAACTCGGCTCTTGCCACTTCACAGGATGGGAACTATGAGATGCTTATGGAGAACAGATTAATCCATCTGGGATAGAGTGGAGAGTACATGAAATATGGAAAGCAGGTGGGAAATAAAGCTGGAGAGTGAGCCACAGATCAGGGGGGATGTTTCTGGGAGAAAAGCTAAGAAATTTGGATTGAAATCAGTAGGTAAAAAAGCCATTAATGCTAAGCTCTGACATTGGCTCATTTGTATAAAGGTATTGAAATCCCACTAAAAAGCACTAATAGGCAGTCCTGTAAGCATATTGGCAGTCTATAGATTTTTGATGCATCAATCGAGGCATTGATTTCAACAAGGATGCAGTAAATTCCCTATTCTAAAATTTAGTAGTTTTCAGCCATTAAATAAATGGAAATTTGAGGCTACTATTGGATGATGTAAACATATTTATCTTTTTATGGTCTAATGACTTTTTGCAACACACACCCCTCCACACACATAAGCACACAGATGCCCACATGTTGTGGATAGGTAGTGAAAACATACTCCCCATCACTGGGAAGAAAATAACATAGCCTGGACTTCCTAGTGACACTAAGTAGCCCCCTGGCTGACACGCAGGAAGCTTTGAAGATCTAAAGGAATGCCTGGGGTCCGACATTTACATTCCACATTTATGAAACTAGTGTATGGTGCCCCATGATCACATTACACATCTATGATTTAATAAATAAATAAATAAATAAAATAAAAATAAAAATTGCTTTTTTCTCTCCTTAAGGTTCCCAAAATGGCCATCCCACAGTTTGCTGGGAACTTTAATTACCAACTGCGTTAGCCTGAGATTGTCTCACAATGTAACTTCCAAACCCTCAAATATCTACCAAGGTAACATATCTTGGGCCAAATTTTTTTCTTTTTTTTTTTTTTCTGAAATTTTTATATTTAAATTTATTTTTTTATTTCAGATTAATACAAGGGCATGATTAGGTTACATTGTTTGTGTTTGTTAGGAAAGTAGAAGTTGTAATTGAGCCCTTCACCCAGGAGGTGTCTTGGGCCAAATTTTTAAGCCAAAAACACTAATAATTTTAAATGGATGTTAAGTAATCTTTTTAGGGTATATGAATTGTATTTTTGGTTTTGCTACTTTAATCACTGTCCTTGATCCTAGAGGTGATGCCTATAATTTAAACTTGCTAAATGGTATATGAAAGCAAAAAAGTGAAATAAAGCACATTCCTCATTAAAAAAAAAAAGGAATGCCTGGGGTTGAAGAGACATTTAGTGTTAACGTTGAATGGATGGCCATTGAACAGAAAGTGGCTAATAGGGATTGCTGCCACTGTTAGCTTGTCTCTGTTCTTGCAGCCAAGAGAAAAATAGGATGGCTTCTCTTATTCTGTCTCCTTTCTTTGTGTCACTGACCTAAGGGAAATCAAAGAGCTGAGGGTTTTATCTCTAACTTCTACCACTGAGTTCTAGGTGCCGTCTATAAACCAGGAAACAGACCCTCACCAGACATTAAATCTGTTTTTATTTTGCACTTCCCAGCCTCCAGAACTGTGAAAAATAAATTTCTTGGTTGTTTATAAAGTACCCAATCTGTGATATTTGAATGGGTCAGGACAACATATTGTGTGATTATGTCATGGAAGAGTGTCTGATGACTCAGTGTTGCAGATAGTGTGGCAGTGGAGCTGTTGTGGGACAGGGAGCAGAAGGAAGTGGGAGCTGTTGCCCTCAGCATTTAGAAAAGTATGAGTGCAATTTGTCATAATAACTTGGGAGAAATACTCACACTTAGTTTTTGGAACTAAGTAGTACGTAAACTACTTACATATAGTACGTAAGCAGTGTATCACATACATTGTCTTATCCAAAATGTCGTGTTGCCTAAGTATCATTAGTGATGCTCTGTTTTGGTTTGTCTTTTCTAGGAATGATTCAGGGAATTGTGTTTTACCTTACCGGTAAAACTGTGTATTTTTCACAGTCAACTGTGTATGACTGTGCATTTGCCTATTTGTTTTTTTGCTTCTGATAATTTTTCCTTTTCCTTTAAGTTAAGACATGTTATTAGATGAATATAAATTTAGAATTGCTACCTCTCTGGCATCATTGCATTATGATATGTCCTTTTTAGTCACAACAAATGCTTTTCCTAGAGGTCTGTTTTGCTTATATTAATGCAGTCACAAAACACTTCTACTTTTGGTTAGTATTTGTGGGGTATGAGTTTTTGCATGTAGGTACTTTGTGCATTCAAGGTTTTTTTTAAATGAACTTTTTATTTTAGGACAGTTTTAGATTTACAAAAAATTTTCAAAGATAGGACGGAGAGTTCTCCTAACCCCATAGCCAGTTTCCCCTGTGATTGACATCTTATGTTAGTGTGGTAAATTTGTTGTAATTAATGAACAAATATAGGCACTATTGTTAACTAAAGTTCATAGTTTATATTTCCTTAGTTTTTAAAAAACCCAATGTCCTTTTTCTATTGCAACATATTGTACAGGATAACAGGTTTTCTTCTCATCTCTCCTTAGGCTTCTCTTGACTATGACAGACTCTCAGTCTACACTTTTTTTTTTTTTTTTTTTTTTTTTTAGTGACCTTGGCAGTTTTGAGAAGCACTTGTTGGGTATTTTTGCAGAATGTGCGGGAGGATTTGAGGGATGTTTTTCTCATGATCGTACTGGTTTTCTCATGATTGTACTGGTTCTTAGAGAGGCTCACACAGATACAATGTCATTTTCATCACATCATGCCAAAGGTACATACTATCAGCATGACTTATAATTGCTGATATTGACCTTGATCACTTGACTGGGATTCTGTTTGTTAGATTTCTCTTTCTCCACGGTAAAATTGTCCTGTGTCTCCCCACTCCACCCCTGCTTTTTCTATGCTGTACTCTTTGGAGGGATGTTACTATTAGCAGCCCACCCTTCAGGAGTGGGGAGTTATACTCCCCTCTTTAAACATTATTCCTACATGAATTATTTGAAAGTTTTTGTCTTTTTTTTCTCATTTATTTATTTATTCAATCTTTTAACCACTATGGACACATGAATATTTGTTGAATGTTTTATACTTTGGGTTACAATACAACATACCTAATTTTGTTACTCAAATTGTTCCAGTGGTAGTCACAACAGATCCATTCAGTTGACTTTTACATCCTTTTGACATAATCCTGTCATTGTGGTTACCTTTTTAAAAAACTCCATTTATTTTTGGTACTATAAGATGCTCCAGCCTCATTTTCTATTATGGCTTGTCCCAGTTTAAGAAGCAGATGTTTTTCTAAGCACTGTTTCTTTCTTTCTTTTTTTCTTTTTTCTTTTTTTTTTTTTTTTTTTTTTTTAGACAGTTAGAAACCAATATCTGGGTAATAGGTGTGTTTTTTGCTACTGAAGTATTATTGCTTCTAGGTCCTGTCATCTGACTTAGCAAGAATGTATGTGTGTATACTAACCTATTTATTACTTATCTCTATACATGTTTTTATGTAGACATG